>CM075200.1:25210471-25247971 GCA_037577475.1 Chaunax sp. Z400
TATTTGATCAAATAACATGGAGTTACGTCACTAAAGGAACAATACAAGCAAAAAGTCAAAATCAATGATCTCCTCTTCATGGTATCGATGAAAAGTCAGTGCAGTTAAACACAAAGGTCTGCAGCCACTTCTAGTCGATCTACTGTTGTAGATGTTTCCTCAGACGGGACACATGCTAACGCTTTTAGCTTAGATGCTACAGTAAATATTTCATCTTAAAAAGGGTGTAAAAACGTCTTTCGAAATTAGTTTGAGATGTTTTGGATACTTTGATTGTGTTAATTTCATGATGATGATGATGATGATGATGATGATGAGACACCGACATCATTAAACTCTCTGTGACTAAATCAACATGAAATATTGTTGATGAAAAAAAACTAAAATGTAGTTTAAAAAACTAAAATCTCTTTGTTTTCATCCACATAAAAGAAGATATTAAATATTACAGACTGTTTTTTTTCTAAACTACAGAAAACGTCTGCAGCAGGTTTGGTTTCCTCCAGCTGAGGTGGGATCCCGGCCATCTACGTGGATTCTGTGGTACGAGCTTTAAAACTAGTCCCCGTCGACATGAAGGTGGTTAGATAATGATAATAATAATAATTATTATTTTTGGGGGATGTGCAAACATCTGTGGTTTTCAGACTTGAGGTTTTGAAGGTGATGAAGGTGATGAAGTGTCTTCAGACTCACGTTGGCGTAGAACTCATCGTTCTCTGCAGACAGAACCACCTCCTTCAGGTCTTTACTGATCCCTGGTACTCTGGAGAGGTCGATCCGGTTGTTGTTGAGACCCAGCAGCTCGTGGACCATGGCCTGGTACGTCCACTACAGGACGCGTCAACACACACAGGGAACAAATGTGAGACCTGATAATGTATCACTGTATGAGCTGCAGGTGTCAAGAGGAGAAAATGTTTGTGGTTTTCAGGAATAAATAAATATGACATTTATGTCATTTTACCAGATAAACATTAATGACAGCATGAATGCAGCCACAGCTGCAGAAACAACAGTCCAGTCTCATAATGATGATGTGTAGTCCAGATGATTATGAGCTCTTTTCTCTACAGTCTAAAATCTTGATGATGTCATGATGCAGAGCACTGTGATTGGTCACCTGGTTGAGCAGAGGTGTGATAGCGTCGTCATTGCGGTCGAGGATCAGCAGCAGAGGAGGAACCTCTGTCTTCCTGAAGTCAAACAGCTCGTACTCTTTCGTGATGATTTGCTGACAGAATGAATTTACATGTTAGCGTTATGAAGCAGCAGCCGATGAGGGCATGCGTGTGATGAAGTGTGTGTTGCCATGGAAACCTTGACGCTCTCGGCCAGACGTTTGGACATGTCAGATGACAGCTGGTAGCGGATCATTGGGCATTTCTTGAGAGCGAGCAGGACGGAGGTCAGACCCTGAGTACAGCGAGACAACATGGAGGACTCCCAGCTCCGCCCCTAAGAACACAACGATCATCGTTAAGGGATGAAGATGTTACAACATCAGTTACATCATCTGTTACATCATCTGTTACATCACTGCGCTTCACACAGCCTGTTCTATTGAAGTCTGAGCAGAGAGAACTGAGGCAGTCATTCAGTAGAGACCGTCTGTGCTCTCTTACTCTGGCCACTCCCTGCAGGTTGAGCGAGAACAGGTGAGGATTCACAGCGATGAAGTCTCCATAAAACTCCTGCACAGACAGACAGACACACACACACACACACACACACACACACACATACATACATACACACACACACACACACACACACACACACAGACACACACACACACACACACACACACATACATACACACACACACACACACACACACACACATTGAAGATGTATTTAACTTGGATGGAGAGCAGAAGAAAACCGTGACATGGATGTAGATTGATTTTACAGGACTGACTACAGTTTGACTGACCGTCACACCTGAGACTCACCTGGACTTCAGCCACCACTTCCTGTTCATCAGCCTCAGCCAGAGCCTTGACCTCACTCTTACTGATCACATTACTGAAGTCTGAAACACACAGAGTCAGTTTCAGTGTCACAACAAACACTTCTGGCCCTATGGTGAGGCTAATGCTACTACTAATGCTAAGCTAACGTTGTCTAAGACAAAAGCCTAGGGGTTAGCATTAGCTGCAGTTGCTATGGGGGGACTCGTCTTCCGGGCTATGAAATACATCCACTCTTCATCTTTAGATGTATTAGTGTTTGACCAGGTGTTTCCTCAGGTGAGACATGTTTCCTGGACAGAGCTGATGTTACAGATATTAGAGTGTTGTCAGACTCTCCCATCCAGATGTGCTCACAGGTATTTGGCACTGATTGATTTATCCTGAATTGATGCTCTGTAGTACAAATGTAATTTGATTGGTAGGTCAGGTCAAAATTCAGACATTATTTACTGACCCCCCAAACCAATGAAAAGTTTGGTACAGCTTCATAATCCCAGTAAAACAGCGTTACAGCAGGTCTACAGAACCACTGAATCTGAAACTGATCTGAAAACATGTAATTTACACTCTTTACTCTTTAGCCTCTGAACTAAAAGCTTGAGCGAGCGTCTCATCTGAGGGTGCACACTGCTGCCAGGTCACAGGTATATATAATGTTATATAATGCTGCCTGTACACACACTGGAGCTCCTGCTCCTTCCTCAGACGGGCTGCTGGCTAACGCTTTTAGCTCAGAGGCTACAGTGAAGATTTTGTGTTTAGTCGGTGTAAATAACGTCACTTCATATCATCTTTAACGAAGCTCCAGAAATGATTGAGGACTCAAGAGACTTCACCCGACTTTCCATCAGAACTGGGATGAGTAGATATTTTTTGGGTGAAGTATTCCTTCAAAGGTACAGAGTTCGTTACCCAACCCTCATCATGATAGTTTTTCAAAGTGACTCTGTGTCCTTTTCGCCTCCCTGCATCATTAACTCCCCCTCTCCCCCCTGTGGAGGAGAACGTTCTGCTGTCTCTTACAGATGAAGTAGACGCTGTACTTCGGTCTCCTCAGCTCCTGGATCAGATGTCCCACATTCTCCTACAGAAAACACACACAAACAGTCCCTATCACAACCATCACGTGTCCAAAGGATAAGTAAGTCCGTCAGAAGGTTTCGTACCTTGGTGGGTCTGAGGAAGCAGATGGCCTTCAGGTGTTTCATGTTGTCTCTGTTCTGAGAGTCGATCCGTTCAAACAGGTAAACCTCCTTCTGCAGGATCTCTGACTGAGTGTAAACCACACTCACTATACTGGTCTGTAAACACAGACAGGTGAGCAGTGGGTTCATTACACTGTAAAAACATGTTGCAGAGTTCTCTGTGTGTTACAGACCAGGAGCCTCATTATAAAAGGTTACTGCGCACAAAAAGTATTGTAAACGGGGTGAAATGTGTGTAAACATCTTTCACCTCAGAGACACTCGATGGTTTTATCACTAAATAAAGTTCAGTCAGAAGTAAAAACACAGATGAATGTAAAACACACATCAGCACACATATATATGTCATAATGTATAGGCTTGCCTCTGATGGTGGATATAGTCTATATTTATTTGTTATAATATGTAAATGTAATTTAATGTCATATTGTTTGATGCAGATATGGTTGAATTATTGGTTCCATCTTTAATTGAATGTCAGCATTGTGTCAGTCAGGAAGTGAGACTTTTCCTCTGTGTGTCAAACAGTTTCTGACTGCAGTCAAAATGTTGTTTTTAATGCTAAAAACCAACAAATATGGACAGAAGCAGAATATTTGGTTATAAAAACATGTTCTGAATTTTAGGAACCATTCCATCTCTCTTTTTTCAGCTGTGTGTTTTTGACCTTCTTTTTGACTCTGCAACAGTTGGTTGTTTGATCCAACCCTGTTCACCATCCACCACATGCTTCTGTCAGACAAACTGCTGGAGACACAGCTGACTTGTCCTTTAACGTGTTTTATTAACACACTGCACAACATCAACATGAGCTCTGAGCAAGTAACACCAGAGAATCTCAACCAACCTTGATGATCACTCAAACTGTGACATGTAGCTACTAATTCTAGCTCTCTGATTGGCTGGACAGTCACTGATGGTCCAAAAAATGTCAATGTTGAACAAAACTTACAGCCTCGGATCGATGAATCCCTGTGAGGTCGTCAGTGAGTCATCAGAAATACTGACTAGAGCTCAGGGTGGGAATTAACAAATGCTAGCTAACAGACAGTAGCCAACAGACAGTAGCCAACAGACAGTAGCCAACAGACAGTAGCCAACAGACAGTAGCTAACAGACAGTAGCCAACAGACAGTAGCCAACAGACAGTAGCTAACAGACAGTAGCCAACAGACAGTAGCCAACAGACAGTAGCTAACAGACAGTAGCTAACAGACAGCAGCCAACAGACAGCAGCCAACAGACAGTAGCTAACAGACAATAGCTAATAGACAGTAACAAACCAGACTAACAGACGATACAACCGTCGGTCTCTCACCGTCTCTTTATCCATGAGCAGCACCTTCATCCCAGGCCCGCTGTTCTCGATCATCTTGGAGATGTACTGCTTTACCGCGAGCGTTACGTTCATGATGGCGACACAGAGGAAACAACAACATCAACAACAACAAAAGAGCAGCAGCCGCTGCGGAGGGTCGGTTACAGTCTGCTGGGAAGATTTTCTGTCGCCTTCAGAAAAAATATCAGCTGAGCTGCTGCGACAACAACACAGTTACAGGTTTCTTTCCGGGTCCTTTACGTCCTATCTCACAAGCACAGCCACGTCATTACGTATTTTGAGTCGATTATCATACTTTTTTATCAGCAAAAATAAAAGATATTTTTATTCGATAGAATAGCTGCAGAAAAGTGTTGCATTGTGTCGTTTATATTATTATTATTATTTTAAGGAATGTGAAGGTATAAAATGCTGAAGTAAAGTACAAATTCCTCAGAATTACATTTAAGTATAGTATAGTATAGAGTTGTAAAGGTACATTTTATTTATTATTATTATTTCCACTACTAAATACTGTATATTATACAAGTATAGATATATTATGAACATGGAAGTGCAAAAACTGAACATAATTAAAGACTGAATGGGAATCAGGTCATAGGGAAACTACTTTATTAATATTTATTTGATAGAAAACAGTCAATAAAATACTTAACAGATGTACATTTCTTTAGATATAACCCTGAACAAGATAAGAGGTTTTGAGAAGATATGAATGAAGCTGAGCTTTATTCTCCATTCACTAAATGCTAGTGTATATGGTAGAGTCTATAACATGAAACCATAATGCAGATATAAAACATGGTGACATGTGGAGATCTATAACATAATTAGTCCAAAGACCAGACCATGTGTGTTCTATATATATTTTTCAAGGTTAAGTTTAAGACATTAAAGCTTTAATGAATGCCCTCAATTATATACACAAATATATAATTAGACACATTAAGATTATTTTTTCTTTTTGAGACCATTTAGAAACTACTTAAGTTTGAGTATAAGATCACTGCTATCAAGCTTCCTGTGTAAATTCTCCACAATGTCAGCTACTTAGCACCTGAGGGTGGTCAGGAAAAACAACCTGGACAAAAAGCTGCTGGTGACCTTCTACCGCTCTTCTGTGGAGAGCCTGATGACTGCATCACTGTGTCCCCACCCTCCATCCTACAGTGCAATAATACTGTGCAATATATTTAAATAAAATGTAATATTTCTGTTGCAGGTCACATCTCTACTCAATATATCATATACTGCATAAACAATCATTCAATTTTAGTTGCTGTATCATTTAATGCTAGCGGTTTCTAGATATAGTTTCCATGAGTTTAACTGTGCACAACATTCATAAAAGGAATGATAGATGTTTTCAAGTTACTGTTTAAGAGTCCATATGACAGCACAACTGTCTACTTTGCAGTATATTCATTTCTTTGAATGTGACTTTAAACAAGAAATGACTTGATGTTTGGCAGGGTTAACGCTTGCAAGCTAACAAGACTTTCCACATATCGAAGCCAGGTTTCTTCTACAGGAGAGAATAAATAAACATGAACTTTATGATGCCAATGCAAACTCCATTGTAAAATCATTTCTTAAACATAATAGTGTTTTGTTAATAATTATCAAAGTTATAATTCAAATTTAAAGATAGTCTTTCACTTGGATTAATGTCAGTGAGAGTGATGTTTTCTGACTTTCCAGGTGCCTTTAATACCAGACGACCTGTCCTCTCAGGAACAAGTTATTGGACATACAGATGGATGCTCCACTGGTGGCATAGATCAACTACCTTACAGGTCGGCCACAGTATGTGAGGAAGCAGAGCATCATCTCAGACACAACAGTGAGATCCTGCAGAGGTTTCCTGACTGGGACTGTGGGTCGTATCAGTAGGGGAGTGTGCTGGTTAGGGGAACAAAGGCAGTGGTGTTCCTAGACCTTTAGGGGCCCCATGCAAAGAAGCCTATTGAACTTACAGTCTGTCAGGATCAGTCGTGGTAGATGGAGATGCTTCCAGTGGTTGGAAAAATGTTAACAATGCTCCTGAAATAAAAATCATGAAATGAATAATACGGCAGGAAAGTGATTTTTGTCCATAGATTTAGAAAATACTGGTGAAACTGGCCTAAATTTGGCTCCAAAACAAGACAATTAGATGGTAAAAAAACACATTTCTGTTCAGAGATTAGCTTCCTAACTAAACTTACTAACTGGTGAACGTGAAGCTAAGCTATCGTGTCAGTTAACATTAGCTAACTTACCCATAAAAGTGTTTGCTAGGTACAAGCAGTTTTCACCGTGCGTTTATCTTTAAATGGTTTATTATATATGATAATAAGTATTTGAAATTTGGACCCAGATGTCAGCTTAACATGTAACAAAAAAATAATTACTCTTTTAAAATGATTTATTCTCTAGCTAAACTCAATGATCTTGCTGGATAGTTAGCTAGTGGTAGCTAGCTAGCTATCGATAACATGTCAAGTTTACTAGCAGACTGCCCATCACTGCATGCCAATAATACCAAAATGAATGCAAATTTGCATCTATATCTGTGTGTCACTTTGCAAATATCACTTGCCAATTAATTAGAAAATAAGTGTTTTATATCGGTATTATGGGCCATTTGAATGTATATCTGTCTTGAACTCACTACTATTCTTTGGTAATATGTTGTGTAATTTGTATGTTGTAACCTCCGACATAAAAAATATGATTTTATCTTATCTTAATGGACTTACTTTTTCTTGTTTATCAGAAAGCTAGCCAACAGCAGCTAACGCTCATGTTCTGTTCACTTTTCACTAAATGTCACCTCATGAAATGTATCCCAAGTAACATGGATACATCTGCTAGGTCGTTAGCATGAATGTAGCCCCATATTCAGGTGAACATAATTTGTAGTGATTATTTAATAGCAGCTTTAATTACACAATCGTAGCTTTCGCATATTTTATGTGAAAGAAATCCGCCAGTTTGCTAATGTTAGGCGATACTCGACTGCTCACACACCGTAAAATGATCAAGTTAGCTGCTTACAACAAACTTCGTGTGTTCATGTTTACCTTCTCTTTAAATGACTGATCTAATTGTTTTAGCGATCGTATAAAACTTTGAATTAATGTAACACATAGTGAAAATCAACAACACTCTGCTCGCTATACGAGGTTTATTAGCGCGAGCGCCAGCAGGTTTAATATAAAAGAACGTTAGCATGCTAATATCTGCTAGCACGTCGACAGGTTAGGTTTACCATTAGTTGAACATTGTTGATTCTGTTTGTATTAAGATGGCGTCATATTGTTGGCGTTTTTTTCGGCCAGTGTTAACTGTGAAAAGATAAAATTGTCGTGACAATTGGCTTAAATATTTTAAAAACGATATTATTGCTGTAGTTCTGTGCCTCGCAGCAGATATCACTCCGCCTTTAACTAGCATCGTATAGGAGGAGTGGCGGTGGCGGAGGGATACAATAGTCCCTTCGATACCGATCAGCCACAAACGGTGTGTACGGTGCAACTGCTAACGCTACCCGGTGCTTGGACCTCATTGATTCAGTTTAGTTTAAGTTCAGTTTAAACTTTGAATTTTTACGGAATAAGTATTTATTTAACATATAGAAGGTCCGGACAAGGTAAGCGAACTCCCGCTCCGCTCTTTCATTCGGATATCATGCAGACTTAATGAAATCTCTGAGAAGCTGCTAGGCTAGTTCTTTAGCTTGTTAGCATTTATACCTTAATGTTAAGTTGTTGGAAGAGGTGAGTGAGCTGGTGTGTGTAGCAAACAGGAGGAATAGCTCAACATTGCTTCAGTAGGATACTTACAGTTTGTTTTTAACATCTCAAGTTTTCAGAAGTAGACAGAAAATAAATGTGAAGTCAGTTAACTTATGTTCTGTAGCAAGGCTGTTAAGGTACATTGTTTTAATTAGCTTTGATACATTAGCTTCCTAGCTTAGCTTGCTAACTGACTGAGCTAAATTTTTTCAAAGCTGTGTTCCTTCTTGAGACATTTTTGGCCAGTTAACAGATTAATAACCCTGTTAGAACAGCTTTAAATCATACAAACTATTCATGTAAATCCTTTTTTTGTAAAAGTGAAAATAGAAAGCTAACTGAAAACCTGTCACTTTAAACCAAAGAGCTAGCTTTGGGTGGATGACATATGTGAAATTAATTAATGACATAATTTTACAGATGTTTGGATGTTATAATCTCCTTTTTTTCTGCCCTAAATTATAATCAAGACATTCAAAACTCGCTTCATATTTTTTATTTTATATTTTGTCAGTTAATGAAGTAATAAATTGTCATTTATGACAACATCAAAATGTACATTATATATTAATTGTCACTATCAAAACAATCAGAACAACAGATGTATTTTGATGGTGTAGTAAAGTACATCAGATTGTTTAACAACCACCATTACTGATGAAAATCTATCTGTGACTCGGGCAGAAATGTTTATAGATGTGCTAATGTTTAAAAGTTTAATTCATGTTACATTTAATAATGGACTTCCTTCCTCACTCTCCTGACACAACTCACTGTTCCCTGGAAGTTAGCTTGTATACCGATTCCTCTGAGTTAGAACATTGTTGTTAACATTGGGTACAATGTCAGTACACAACTCAACAAAATATTTAACAAATGTTTGTTTGATTTTAGACATTTTAACATGGAAAATATGCATAGATTATATCTTTAAAGCTTTAGCAATGAAGAAACAGCATATACCTTCACATGGACCACTTCTTATTCATAGATAATAGCCTAATGATTTAAAAAAAACTTATCAACATAGGTATAATAGTATAACTTATTTGATGCATTTGCTGTCAGCTTTTCATTCTCAACTGTTACCTTCCAGATGTAAATAGTGCAAAATTACATTGCAAAAACTAACAGTATTTTCATGTATACATAGCAAGTAGATATTTTTCTCTCCAGCCTCTGTCTGCACTGAGTGTATTGATCAGATCTTAGTCATGACACTTTAAATACACTTTAAGTTTATTTGTTGAAATCCCTTTAAAGTTCAGTCAATTTTATCATCTCTGACCTCATGTTATGTCACATAAACATGATTCCATTGAGTTCCACACAGAAAAAATTTTCTGAAAAATTGGTATCTGTTTGTCCTGGAAACTTTCAGTGTCCCAGACAAATGCGAGAATCTCTATTCATATATCATCGGGTTTAATGTGGTTTAAAACATTTCACAGACAGCACTGATGCTGGGCATCGCCAAACCAAAGCATCAGTATTTGTCGACCAGTTAATGAGATCTTTCTCCAAAATTGCTCAACCTTTGATGCATTTAAGCTAGTCCACTCACTCCGCTCTGTATAGAAATATAAGGCAAAATAGCTAGGTTAACTAGTTAGCTAACACTTAGCAAATCTAATTTCTGAACAGGCTAATTAGTGGCATCTCAGCTGTAAAATAAATACACTTAACATCAACTAGACTGAGCAACATCATGAAATACAGAGATCAAACTTAGCTATTGTGCTGCATGGACCTTACAACAGGAAGAAGTAGAATTTACATCATCAGTGACTTTTGCACCGCTAACATGTAGCAGAGAGGATGTGCCTGGTGGCCTGCCAGGTTTAACACTGATGACTGAACAGAATTAAATATGTTGAACTTGGAACAGATTTTCACAGTGAAAAAGATCATTCTGGCTAATGGTAGCAGGTTTCTTTGGTGCATCTGTAGATTCTAAACTGACAGATCTTTATACTTACCAGCTGGTAAACACACCAAAGATTTATCCTCGGTAAGTTAATATCAGCCCATGCATCGGCCTGGCTTCCCTTTCCCTTGTCCACCTCTGATGGTGAGAGCAATTACACCAACACTGTCGATGTGCTCATGGCGCGAGAGACTTTACTGTCCTCCCATTTTCTGTAGCCAACACCGTCGCCGTAGTTGCTCCTCCTTCAGCTCTGATAAGCTGTTTTTTGTGATGCTGATCATTCTTTATCACTGTTTTCATTTGTTGTTATTTCTAAGAGACCAAATATAATTTAATCAATCACCAAATATGATTTAATTGTACATCTACAATGACAAATAAAGTGACTTCCTGTATGTCTTCAGTCAAACCAGTTTTTGCTGTTTGACGTAAAACACATTACTACTGGTGTGACTCCAGTTTGAAATGATTTTACCTGTAAAAGTTCCTCACTCTAATTTTATCGGAGTCCATTTTTAAGTTGAAACTAGCAGCACAAACGGAATGAAATGTTAGTATCATTTTACACAATTCAAGAATCTTCTTCATTTATTCACATCTTTGCTGATTCTGAGCAGGGATGGACACACAGCAACATGATCACATGATCCATCATTCAGATGTCAAAACCAAAGTTTAAGTGAAAACAAATCAATAAAATATCTTTTGATTACATAAAATCCATCATTGAAGGTCAAAGCAGTTTTACCTGAGAGCTCATGACGCCTGACAGGTGATGGAGGAGGTGATGGAGGAGGTGACGAAGGAGAGTGCAGCAGGACAAGATGATGATTTGCTGCTGGAGTGTGATGAAGAGTCACCAGAGACAGATGAAGAAGAGGAAGAAGAAGAGGAGGGACATGATGAAGGTTAACAGTTTAACATTCTGGATCATCATCATTAATACTTCACAGCAGAGAATGTCTTTATTTTTTATAACAGAACCTGACATTCACCAAAAACAGAAAGTTCTTCTTTAGACACAAGACCTGAATAATAAAATGAAGTTAGGAAATATCTGACTTTAACTTCTGTGTCTCTGCAGCTCTGGAGGCTTTCAGTCTGATGGAAGAGGAGGAAACTGACGCCCAGGCAGTCAGGATCATCCCCATCCCAGTTCAACCAGTTAGCAGCTGCAGCTCCCCCAAGTACAACAACACACACGACCCAGCAGTGAAGGTAACAGGATGCTTCTGACAGCACTGACCTGAACGCTCCATAACCTCTGAGTTTCACCAACTGTCCAAAAAGTTCAACATTATTAATAAACTGTCAGTCAAGACAAAGAAAAGCAGAAAATCGACCCATTTGAGAAACAAGAACAATAGAAATGAAACAAAAAAAGAAGTCAGGAGACACTACAGGAGAATCAGGTCCATTTTACCCTGATGGTCTAAATGTAATAAGAGCTCCGACAGGTTTAATCAATAATTACTAGTTTGGTTCAGTACACTTATTTAATGTGTTTTGTGATTTGAAATGATTTGAAATGTGTTATTTTAACTGATGTTATCAAGCTAACAGAAAACGTGAAACATTTCTTATATGTATGAAACTTGTGTTTTCAGGGTTCAGGTGTTCCTCTGAGCTTCAGGCTGAACGGTCGACTCGTTCCCCTGCTGCCTGGAGGTCAGTCCAGCTCCTGTGTTACTCCTCTTATTTCCATCAATGTTCTTCCTCCATAGAAACATTAGATTCATAGTTTGGTTTTCTGTTGAGTTCATACTGCAGAGCAAAGAGAAGCACATTTCTAGCAGAGGGTAGATTTTAAAGGCCTGTACAATAATGATGACTGTTAAGATAAACCTCGGGGGTAATAAATAACTACATGCCGTCTGAGGTGATGCTACAGAATCTGTCCTGTCATGGAAGCAGTTTGACCTCAGCTGACTTCTCTAAATGATGTCCATCATGCAGGTGCAGAGCTGAAGCTGTTCTCTCATCCTGGAGGTTCAGCCAGCGGTTTCACCACAGTCCAGATCCCCGTCACTCTAAACGTCATCAGTCCTGCAGGGACCCACCACGCCACCGCCTCCCCAACCACAGCTTCTCCTCCTACTCCTGAGACTGACCCCATCCCCATCATCACAGGTAAACAGCACCACCTGTGAGTTTAAAGGAGACATGATTGTGTCCTAACCCCGCCTCTGTCCTCTAGGTGTGGTGTCAGGTGAAGCAGCTCAGAGGGTTTTGAGCAGCCACAGTGTGAACTTCAGATCCAGCCCCCCTCTGAGTGGACTGAAGACCCCGCCCTCTGCCCCCGACCCACCTAGAGTCTCTCCACAGAAACCAGCAGCAGCATCACGCAGGAGCAAGTCACGACTGGCAGCTCCTCTCAAACGCCTCCGTAAAGGTTTGATCCATCTGACTGAAGCTGTAGATCTGAGTCAGCTCATGTTTTCACATGTTTTTCGCTCTATTTCTTCGGCTTGTTTGGATGTTTGTCAGCAAGATTAGAAGTCAGGCCTAAACAGACGTAGGATTGTTCTGCCTTTGTGGAGGTGTGAGATCTACTGAGTCTGACGTGTGAATCTGACTGCTTCAGGGCTTCTTAGGACCTCAGTCAGCCTGGCTGTGAGTCGTAAAGTGAGTGATTGTGAACTAGAAAACCGTCAGAGAGCGCAGACGTCTGCCATCATCATCAAACATTGATCCACTTTAAATCATATATATTCCTAAATATTAGTCGACACTTGTAGCTTATTTTTGTTGAAAAATTCATGATAATGTCAAAATATGCCTCATGAAATGTGAACAAAAAAAAACCACCTGCAAAATGTCATCAATATTTATTAATATTCTATGATGTATTAATAATAATCTGCTGCTTCAGATTCAACATGTGTCTCCAGAATAGATCTGTTCTCTTTTGGACAAACTCTGAGTTTGTTGTCATCCGTCTGTCCTCAGGTCAGCTGGGACCCGTCTCTCCTCCAGGCTGCCTTGTCTGCATGTCTCAGTACAAACTCATCATGGAGCTCAGAGGATTCATGTGTGTAAGTCCTGTAGCCACGCCCCCCAGCTCAGACTGTGACATCACACATCCTTACAACCACCTTCTCTTCCTCCCCCAGCTGTGCAGCCCTGCGATTGCGAAGAGTCTGAAGGATCTGAGGAGGAAGAACCACCGAAGGAGGAGCAAAGACAGGAACAGGTGGTCCAGAACCAGCAGAGAGACGTCCAGTAAAGGGTCCAAGACTCGACCGGGACTTCCTGCTGCTATGAGTCCACCTGCTCACTCTGTGACTCAGGTCAGACAACGTGTGTCCAGCATGCATCCACATAAACATGTCTGTCTGTTTGTTCAACTAACATAACAAGTAATAAAGTAATCACACTGGTAAGAGTAATAAAAGCTTAAGTTATATCAGAGATACTCAGAGTACATCAGAGATACTCAGAGTACATCAGAGTACTACCCTGTTACTGTCTGGTCTTACATACCTCTCACAGCTCCAGTTTGACTTTTACTGTCTGAGATGTTCTCATGTTTCTCTTCCATTAAACTCTCAAAGCTCTTTTCTGCCTGTGGTCACATGATGTCATCAATTTACTTCCTGTGTGTCTCCTTCAGTTTAAAGTCCTCTCTCCAAACCAGCAGAGCCTCAGACCACCTGAGGACCTTCAGTCAGACCAGTTCACCAGCTCTGTACCCCCCTTCACCATCTCCAGCCCCCAGCAGGATGAGTCTCAGCCTCCACCTGACCCTCCTCCTGGTAAAATGGTGATAATGGTGGAGGACTTCTATTATGGCTCCGCCCCCGGACGAAGCTCCATCAAACCCAGCACAGCAGATCTGAAATTCCAATGTATCCACTGTCCTCAGATGCTTGACAACAACATCAAGTGAGAGACACACACACACCTGTACGACTACATGTTGTTATTCAGCTGCTTCAGATGGAAAGTGTTAGCTACAGCTGCTAAAAAAATATCCCTACCAAGAAAAAAGCTCCTCACCATCTCATTCTAAATGTGCTCAGTCTCACCGCCTGCGTGATGTCATCAGGAAGGAGGAGCTAAGGACCGACTTCCTGGAATGAGAATGTAAATAAAGAAGGGCTGTGTTATAATCTTGTATAACTTCTTATCTTTCACGGATACAATTATTATTTAATCAGTCATTTAATCAGTAGGAACATTAGAAACATGGGGGGGGGGCTGTCTTCTTCTTCTCCCTGTGAGGATCAGAGGTTTGATGTTTCAGTGAGACACAGTTTTTTGAGTTTTGTTTTGTTAAATGTCTCTGCTGGTTTCTGGACACAGACGTTGACTAGAAAACAAACCGTCTGTTTCAGGTTGATGAGTCACATGCAGAAACACTTGTGGACGATGTCTCAGCAGGACGGACACACGGACCATCAGGCCTCATGTCCTCACTGTTTCCGATTCTTCTTCTCTCCCTTCAAACTGCAGTGTCACCTGGAGGCTGCTCACAGTCAGTACGAGTCCACAGGTCTGCAGCGCACACGCACACGCAAACACACACGCACACGCAAACACACACGCACACGCAAACACACACGCAAACACGCAAGCACACACACGCGCGCACACACACACACACGCAAACACGCAAGCACGCACACGCAAACACGCAAGCACACACACGTGCGCACACACACACACACGCAAACACGCAAGCACACACACGCACGCACACACGCACACGCAAGCACACACACACGCGCACACACACACTTAGCCTAGCATACATGTATTGACCCAACACACCAGCACATTAAGCTAGCGACAGTGCTGATTCTAAGTGTTTTAATGGTGAATTATGACAACAGGGAGATTTTAAAAGCAGCTAGTAGCAGTTAGCAGCTAACTCAAAGAGGAAGGAAAAGACAGCAGGAGGTCCAGGAGGTCCTGACCCTCCAATCAGAGGACGAGATCAGCCACCATCTAACAGGGATGCTACATGTAAAACGTCACACTAGATGCCGGTCGCTTTGTTTTTAGTCCAGCCCTCACGCTCTTATTGGCTGGGGGCTACAGTACATGTCCAATGGTTGGTGCCCAAAAATGTCCCAAAGACAGGGATTTACTGAGGAAATAAGAAGATATGAGCAGAGGGCAGACACCACCACACACCTCCAGACACAGTTTTTCTAGTTGAGTCTATTTCTACATTTTTTTGCCACCAAAGGGAACATTTAGAGTTACCCTTAAATAACAGGGTATCATTCATCCATCTCCTCAAAGTCTGCTGGACTCAAGTCAATGAAATTTCACACATGCTTCTTAGGGCTCCTAAATGTGTGCATTTCAGAACTGATTTCTTTAATTTGCTCATTTTTACGTTTTTAGGTGCAATTTAACAAACAATTTTCATATCAGTTTCCTCACATTCACGGTTTTTCTCTGTTTATTTGTCTTTAAACAATCATGTATCAACAGAACCACATGAACACATTATTGACTTCCCTACAAACATTATTGCTTAGATCCAATGTGTAAGATCAGATATGATGTGCTGTGATGTCATGTCTGATGTGGAACCTTTTTGTTTCTCCAGCCAAGTGTAAGATCTGTGAGCTGGAGTTTGGCAGTGAGCCGGCTTTCCTCTGGCACATGAAGACGAGCCACAAACCAGGAGAGATGCCGTATGTCTGCCAGGTGAGCCTCTTCAGACAGATCCGACTCTTCATCAGCTGTGTGTCATTATCATGCGTGTAAATGTTCATGTGTGTCCTGCAGGTGTGTGACTTCAGGTCGTCCTTCTACTCAGACGTGTGGTCTCACTTTGAGAAGGTTCACGCCAACACAAAATACCTGCTGTGCCAGTTCTGTCTGAGAGTCCTGCGCAGCAGCACCTGCTACCAGGAGCACTTCGCCAAACACCAGGTACACAACAACACTGATACACAACAACACAACAACACTGATACACAACAACACAACAACACTCTGATACACAACAACACAACAACACTCTGATACACAACAACACTCTGATACACAACAACACACAGATACACAACAACACTCTGATACACAACAACACTGATACACAACAACACAACAACACTGATACACAACAACACTCTGATACACAACAACACACAGATACACAACAACACTCTGATACACAACAACACACCGATACACAACAACACTGATACACAACACTCTGATACACAACAACACAACAACACTGAAACACAACAACACTGATACACAACAACACTGATACACAACAACACTCTGATACACAACAACACTCTGATACACAACAACACTGATACACAACAACACTGATACACAACAACACTGATACACAACAACACTGAAACACAACAACACTGATACACAACAACACTGATACACAACAACACTGATACACAACAACACTCTGATACACAACAACACTGAAACACAACAACACTGATACACAACAACACTCTGATACACAACAACACAACAACACAGAAACACAACAACACTGATACACAACAACACTGATACACAACAACACTCTGATACACAACAACACTCTGATACACAACAACACTCTGATACACAACAACACTCTGATACACAACAACACTCTGATACACAACAACACTCTGATACACAACAACACAACAACACTGATACACAACAACACTGATACACAACAACACTCTGATACACAACAACACAACAACACTGATACACAACAACACTGATACACAACAACACTCTGATACACAACAACACAGAAACACAACAACACTGATACACAACACTCTGATACACAACACTCTGATACACAACAACACTGAAACACAACAACACTGATACACAACAACACTGATACACAACAACACTGATACACAACAACACTGATACACAACAACACTCTGATACACAACAACACTCTGATACACAACAACACTCTGATACACAACAACACTGATACACAACAACACTCTGATACACAACAACACTGATACACAACAACACTCTGATACACAACAACACAACAACACTGATACACAACAACACTGATACACAACAACACTCTGATACACAACAACACTGATACACAACAACACTCTGATACACAACAACACTCTGATACACAACAACACTCTGATACACAACAACACTCTGATACACAACAACACTCTGATACACAACAACACTGATACACAACAACACTCTGATACACAACAACACTGATACACAACAACACTCTGATACACAACAACAGTGATCATCAAGACGCCTGTGAGCCTGACCAGTCTCTTCCATATGTGGTCCTGGATCAGATCCTTATTGAATCTGTGGTCATGTGACCTGAATGAAAACGGCCAGATCAGAATTTGTGTCTTTTTCCATATTAACATGTTCTGAGCGCTGACATCATCATCCAGCACCGACAGCAGGAAAGGACAACAACACAGACGCTCAGCTGATCAGCAGCAGAGCTAAATGACATCATACATTCACTACTAGTGTCCATCTGGGTTTGTCTCACTAATGTGACGTTTGTTGTTGTTGTTGTTGTTGTTGTTGTTGTTGGTGATGTCTGCTGTTTGGAGGACAGATGTGTTCACATTAGATCCAGATACAGGTCACTGGGATTATGGACCAGATCTGATCTGAGATCAGAGGCTGCTGGTGTGAACGCAGCATAATAGTAGCCTATATTATTTACAGTTAATAAACTTGGTGTAAATTAGTTTAAACAGACTCACTTTAGTGATGTAGGGATGAAGTGATCAGCTTGTCCATCCGTCTGTAACCATTTAGTTTCTGGATCAAATCCCAAACACTGTTCAGTATTTCTTCTTGAAACCTTCCACATATCATGTGTACTAAAAATGTTCACATCTGATCTTTACATGTGTGTGTTTGTGCAGAGGAGGCGTGTGTTCAGCTGCGATAAGTGCCGCCTCCACTTCCTGTTCATTAAAGACCGTATTGAACACAACGTGCAGCACCACAGAACCCACATCAGACCTTCACAGCTCAGCAGACTCAAACCTGGAACCAAGGTATGCCTCAGGAACGAATCACAACAGAGAGCATGTCAAACATGAATCACATGACCTGTAACACGTATGTCTGCAGGTGACTGTGAGGACTTACTCTGTGGCTGGAGGATGTGACCATGAAAATAGACTGATGGCTCCATGTAAGGTGGGTCCTTCAGGCCTCTGTCATCCAGACTGCAGCAGTGGTGCTCAGAGTCCCAGAACTGTTTGAAACAAAGGAAGTGGAGACAAACTCAGAATTTCAAAATAAAATTTCAAAATAAATGCATGAATGGATATTTGGTGCTATTTTTGGCAGTTTGTCTGTACACTAGAAACAATATAAAGTGTGTTTAACTTCCTGAGACTCATGACAACACCCACATGTTCTATTGGCTCCTCCTTCTTCTGTGGTCCAGGTGGTAGATGTTGGCCCGCCCCCGCCCACAGAGGAAGCTCCCAAAAGGAAACCAGTGGAGAGTCTGGGACCACTGCTGTCCAGCCTCAGCCAGGAGAGGTACAGTGAGACACAGCTGTCTGCAGCGCCAGCTGCTGACAAACAACTACAAGTTGATTTTACACCTGAGTGCACCTGTACCTGTCACTCAGCTGTCCCAGCGTCTCATTCCTCATTTGAGGTGAACAGTTAACAGTGTGCAAACATCTGGACGTCCCTCACCATCTTTCTCTCTCTTTCTCTCTCTGTCTCTCTCTCTCAGTGAGGAAGCTGATGTCTCTCGTCCCTCTCAGCGCTGCGTTGAGTGTCTGTCGTTGTTTCAGGGCTTCAAGTCTCACTTCCCTTCTATGGTCCGCTGCTCACTCTGCAGGTTCATCACCTGCTGCTCCACATCCTACGCCAACCACATGATCAGGTAGGTCCCACCTGTCCTCTCACATCAGTTACTTATGGTGCGTCACACCCGAGGTGACCGCGTTCCACTTAAACAAGTCGGAAAACAAGGCGGACGCCTCCAAGAAAACTCTGGTTGTTTTTGTCCTTTCAGAACATAAACAACTAGTAGCCAAAACAAACATCGTAGCAACATATCCAGGGGTATAAGTTGGACAATACTATGGTTACGACTGATTTAATGAGACAAACAGGTCAGTAGTGCTCATAAAAAGTAGTTTACTGGAGCTTCACTACTGTTGATACGCGGTGTAGCCATCTTGGATTATGAGGTCGGGGAATTCCGACTTCCCAGTACAACTGGAAGGCACCAACAGTCCATAAAACGTTCCTCAGTCCAGGGTGACATCTTCGGGTGTCTCCTTTAGTCTCGATCAGAAAGTGATCTGAAACAGAAAACCTGGAGATGTTCACACCCAGCCGTCTTCACTTCAGACACCAGCCTCTGAAAATGCTCTGTGAACCAGTTTATACTGGTTTAAACTTATGCAAACTGACTTAACCAGCATTTGTGGAGCAAGCTAGCAGCATGTTGCTAGTTAGCAGGACGATAGCCAATTAGCTCAGCACGACAGTATTAATCCAATCAAAGAGAGAATGCTCATCAGCAACCAGCTGGTTTAGCACATACTGTTATGATACATGCTACAATACTTTAGCACGAAGCCTCATATCTATACTGACCAACAGTAGAAGCGCATATTTTTGTGCAGATTAGTGGTTTTTGTCTTAGTGTTAACAAGTCAGAAAGTCTGGATGGTGAGACAGAGAACGACGACAGTCACTACTGTGTGTGTCTACCTCCAGCATTTATCACTACTTTACACCTCCTGAATGGATCAGATGTTATTCTGGACTTGTAGGATGACGTCATTCTTCCTGCAGAGCTGTGACAAGTTGTTCATGATTATTCCTCTGAGCTTTAATGACCTGTGTTTCCAGTAATCATGCGACCTGCAAGAAGAGGCCTCTGTACCACAGCATCTTCCAGTCACAGCCGAGGTAACAACAGTTATTCTCTTTAAACACTGAATGTGTCTGTTGAACAAGTTCATTATTTAGACTCAGCTCACTAGTTTGATCATATTTAGTCACATGATCCTGTTTTTAGTCCAGTTTTAGTCTGATTGTAACAAAGAAAACTTTCAGTATTTTAGTCTAGGTTAATTAAAGTGTTGACATTTGAGTCTTTTCTAAGACATCAGGTTATTATTAATATTTCAGACCAAACCAATATTTTGATCATTTCCCTCTGATTTCCCTCAGATTGATCTGATCATTATCTGATAAAAACAGATTGAATGATTCATTGTCTTGTCTGATGATGTCACTTTAAGGAACACATCTAGACATGGAACATGTTCTGATTGACTGATTTATGTTGAGCCACGCCCAGCTCCAAGCCTACCCAACCCTGATCTGAACACAACACAAACTTGTGAAAATATGTTGACAAACCAGTGGTTTAAAATCAGTGGATGAAGCTTTGGTGTGTTTCTCAGGTCGTCACAGAGGCTGAGATGTGCATCATGTATGTTTACCACCTGCAAAGGAGATGTAATGGCCAATCACCTGACAGCCAGACCAGAACATCACTGCATCATGTCAACACACAGCGGTAACACACACACACACACACACACACACACACACACACACACACACACACACACACACACACACACACACACACACACACACACACACACACACACACACACACACTCTGAGTCAGATCATGTCATCATACAGTCTTAACCTATGTGATGTTCTGGTCTTGACCTTAAACCAAGTCTGGAAACAGACTAGGTTACTTTTGAACTAATACCAGTACCTGGAATTCAGCACTGGTACCTATTTTTAGTACTCTGAATACTGTAATACTTCCTGTAAATAGTACACAGTTCATGTACTGGTGGTTTCATCCTCAGGTTTCAGACACAATAAAAAAACCTCACACTGTTTTAGCTACTAAATAGCATGTTGCTAAGGAAGTTCAGACTGAGGCATTGGCTAATGTGCGTTGGCTAACATTACAGGAGACTTATCTGTCAGGCCATCAAACACATCCTGTCTTCCTCTTTAGATGTATTAGTGTCTGACCAGGTGTTTCCTGGTCAGATTTTACTATGTGTATTTGTACTTCTAGTGAAGTAAAGTATCTGAATACTTCTTCTGTGACTCACTGTTGTTTCAGAAACGGAGAACATGCAACCAACTGATGACTCATGCAGGTAAGTCCACAGCAAACCTATTGATCAAACAATGCAGCCAATATCAGCTCCTTCACAGTAAAAGCCTCTCAGATGACAGGAGTGTGAATCTGCAACATGATTGTAGTCAGAGGTGTTTGTGTTAGCTCCAAATGCTAACAGCTCATCCCACATGTCACTGATGACATTAAATGTAACGGTCACAGTGTTTTTCTTCTTCTTCCTCTCTATTTCTGGTCTTTACATCACTTCCTTGATCAGCCAGCAATCAACCTTTAATTATTTCTCATCGTTTCTCCTCCTCCTCCTCCTTCCACAGTGATGCATCAGCCGTTAGCCAAGGGGGTGGAGCCTTCATCCCCATCTCCCTCCTCCCCTCCGGTCAGACCTCCACCCAGCTGTCAGTCAAAGCCCTAAACTCACCCTTCCCTCTCTCCTCTCCCTCCGCTATGACCATTAAGTTCCTGGGGCCCCGCCCACAACTTGACCTGGTGAGCAGAGTTGTTTTAAAAAAAATCACAGGTGTTTGTTATTGTTGTGTTGATTATATGATGCAGTCAGTACACCTGAGAGATAAACTCCATCGGTGACGACCAACACCTTTCTGAAGAGTTTAAGTAGTGTGATGATGATGATGATGATGTTTCTCTATCTTCCTCCTCAGTGTCCAGTCTCTCCTCTGTCAGCCTCCCAGTTCGAGGCCGTCCTCTTCTCTCTATGTCACGGCCTCCCTCAGGCCTCCCGGGTGTATCGGACATCTCCTCAGACCATCCGCACATGGATTCAGCAGCAAGAGCGCCACCTGTCAGACCGGAGGTGGTTCTGGAGGACGGAGAAGTTGGCGGAGTGGGTGCTGGGTCAGAGAGAGCAGCAGCTGAACGTATGCGAAGACGTCCTGCTGCAGACGGCAAAGAGAGTGCTGGGAGTCGACAGTCAGCTGATGGACTGGTACAGTTGGACCATAGACTTCCTGCTGAGACACGACCTCAGCCTGCAGCCCATAAACACCGACAACAACCATTACCAAAGAGGAAAACTGCCCAGGAACATCAGAGACAACAGCCGCGCCTTCACAAACCTGCTGTCAGTACAGGTCAGTTCACTCATCACATACTTTACTCGAGTACTTTTACTGCATTACCATCTTGTTACTTTACAACCTCACAAGTCAGGAACATACAGCTAACAAGAAGAACTGTTTTCAACACAGAATAATGGATCAATCATTCAGGGTCAGATTTATAATTACAAACGGATCAAACAGATCCGATCACACATCCGACGTTGTTAAACGGCATCATGGGTAGCTTCTGGACAACAAACAGGAAGTCTCTACATGCAGCGTTCACAGACATTTAACGTCAGTAACGCTATGTCCAACATGAGACTGTTGACCCCAGAATTGTTACTGCTGCTAACTTTAGCTTAGCTTGTTTCTCTGCCAACATATCCAGACTTCTGATGACTAAAATCCATCATTCTGTGAAAAGATAAAGCGTTAGTAAAGGAAATGTTTTAATGCTCATCCATCCGACCCACAGTAAACTCTGAACTAGTGGCTAATTTAGTTTCAAGCTTCAGAGGCTCAACACAATGAAGTTACAGACATGATAACCCGGTAGGATGGATGTGGGACTCTGGCTAACCCGATAGGATGGATGTGGGACTCTGGCTAACCCGGTAGGATGGATGTGGGACTCTGGCTAACCCGATAGGATGGATGTAGGACTCTGGCTAACCCGGTAGGATGGATGTGGGACTCTGGCTAACCCGATAGGATGGATGTAGGACTCTGGCTAACCCGGTAGGATGGATGTGGGACTCTGGCTAACCCGATAGGATGGATGTGGGACTCTGGCTAACCCGGTAGGATGGATGTAGGACTCTGGCTAACCCGATAGGATGGATGTAGGACTCTGGCTAACCCGATAGGATGGATGTAGGACTCTGGCTAACCCGATAGGATGGATGTAGGACTCTGGCTAACCCGATAGGATGGATGTAGGACTCTGGCTAACCCGGTAGGATGGATGTAGGACTCTGGCTAACCCGGTAGGATGGATGTAGGACTCTGGCTTACCCGGTAGGATGGATGTAGGACTCTGGCTAACCCGATAGGATGGATGTAGGACTCTGGCTTACCCGGTAGGATGGATGTGGGACTCTGGCTTACCCGGTAGGATGTTGATGCAGTTAAATTAAAATGTAGTGCAGTAAAAAGATCTTCCATCTGACATGAAGAGAAGTAAAAAACAAATGATAAACTTGGATATGTTTTTCAAAAATTGCGTCATACTTCGATTATATTCTGACTTGACTAACATCAAGTCCACAAGAGATCATGACCTTGAACAAGATACTGAACCCATTTGTTCCCCGGGCGCCGTAAAGGCAGCCCACTGCTCCTCAGGATGGGTCAATGCAGAGAGAGAATTTCCCCCTGTGGGATTAATACAGTATCTAAAATAAATTAAATTCTTTTTGGGTTTCTGTAATTCACTATAATTCATAATAAGACCTCAAGCCTGTCAGTGAAGGGAGGCTAAGTATGTTATGTTAGCATGCTAGCTAATGGTAAAAATGAGCTGTAACAAACCAGGAAATGGAGTTTCTGCACTGTGTCATTCTCAAAATGTCTTGTCCTCAGATCCACAAGAAAGCTTCTCACGTCCTGGCCTCCATGGACGAGTTCTCCATCTACATCGACCGGGACCAGTTCTCCAACCAGAACCCTTCAGCCCTCCGGCTGTTTGGCTCATCTGGAGAAAAACCCATGTTCGACGTTGTCCTCTCTGCTCTGTCTGACGGGACATTCCTGCCCCCCGTGCTGCTCTTTAAAGGAACTCCGTCACACGTTCCTGACGGGTTCCCGGACAACGTTCTGCTGGCGGCTCAACAGGACGGAATCACAGACCAGGACTGCCACCGCACCTGGATCAAAAAGGTCTGTGAGAGCTAATACTCAATCCGTAAAATCCATCCCAGTTGACAGTTTGGTCATGTGACATGTTTACCTGTGTGCAGGTGTGGCAGCCCCATGTGGCCTCTCACTCGGAGTCTCTGTTGATTGTGGACGTCCATCGCGGTCATCTGACAGATGAATTCAGGAGCAGTTTGAGCGCTATGTCAACAAACATTTTCTTCATCCCATCAGGATGCTGCTGTCGTCTGCAGCCGCTGGACGTTTGCGTGACGCCGGTGCTCAGAGACTTCCTGCAGGTACCTGTCCCACCCGTGATCACCTCTGGTTCCATGTGATTGATTGATGATGTCCTACTGTATTGAACCTGATCCTCTGCCTACAGACCCGGTGGACTCAGCTGGTGTCTCAGGGGGGCCTGGACGATCTGGGTCTGGACCAGCTGGCTCTGACTCTGGGCTGTTGGCTCAGTGAAGTTTCCTCCACTCTCAACTCGGATACAGAAATCCTCCGCAGGTCTGAACGCTACAGTTTTTATTTAAGTGTGTCTGACTTCCTGCAGCATTTCTTCTTCTCTGATTCTGTATTAACGTTGGTCTTCGTTGCAGGTCATTTGCGTCAGTGGTTAGCCAGCAGGGGGTGGAGACCCAAAGGGAGGCAGCGAAAATTATCCAGGCTCTGACCGAGGCTCTGGTGCAGCCTTCGCAGGCCTCGGAACCTTCTGCTGATCCACAACCACAGCTGGAGCTGCTGCTGGTGATGGAGGAGAAGGGGGTGGAGCAGGACAAGAAGAGGAAGGTGGAGCAGGACAAGAAGAGGAAGGTGGAGCAGGACAAGAAGAGGAAGGTGGAGCAGGAAGAGAAGGAGGAAGAGTTTTTGGTGAGAAGCCCGTCAGCGCTGCGTCAGGTGTTTGATGGCGACAGCGATCAGGACTCGTTTCACGGCTTCCAGGACGTCTGATTCATCTCAGCATCCACTGAAACTGAGACGACAGAAAGTTAGAAACAAAACAGTCGTCTCAAACATAAACTGAGTCGGAGCCTTCAGACAGAGCAAAGAAACCCTTTGGACCTTCAGTGTCTTAACTACGGAAGATCAGAATGGCTATGAGTTTTAGTCTCAAGATCACTCATTAATGATTGTGAGTGGAGAATAGAGAGGACGCCTTCTTAAAGATTCAACTGAATGTCATCTGTTAGATTTGACTGAAGTACGATCTGATGTATGGATCAATAATTGATGGTCATTGATCAGACATTACCAATCAGTGCTACATCATCTACATGCTAGCATGGCTCTGCTGATCTCAAGAGGAAAGAGAGAGTTTTTGTCAAGATAACAAAAAATATATCTCGATATAATGGTTTTAAAAAGTCAGTTTGTTTGTACTCTGATGAACCTGTTGAGACCAGATTTCACCTCCAGACTTCCTGTTTACGTTCAGTAAGTGTCCCATGTGACTCAGAAGTCATTGAATCATCAGGACGGTTTAATTTTCGATCTCGTCTGAATATTTCAGGATTCAAATTGTAAAGACAAACTGAAATCTTGCGACGCTGCAATGAAGTTTCACTGTTTGATTTTTATACTGGGACATGAATTATTGTTTTATAATAAAATAAAGAAGAAATGTTCAGAGTGAAATGTATTTTTCACCTGGACACAATCAAAGAAATCCATTTTTATTCCTGTTAGAGGTCGACCGACGGCAGATTTTAAAAGGCCGATGTAATAAATACTTTAAAAAAATTAAGTCTGGATCACTGGATGTGAAAGTCATTAATAAATGAGAACTGATTAAACCAGAAAAAAATCCAGGTATGAGTGACTTACTTTTTGAGCGATTCTTTTCCCTCCAGTTGAGAAGTTGAGTTGATGGTGATCATCTATCAGTTTTGTTCACTTTGTTAAGATTCAGTTCTCATGATTTTAAGTCCAGCTAAAATAATCCTGTTTATGACGATATTTAAAATTCTTCAAATCTCACCTTTCCTCCTGTGGACCAATAGTTCTGGTTCTTAAATGGGTTTAAATTCTGAGGTTGACAGAAGCAATGGAATATTAGAATAAAATAGTAGATAAACATAGAATAAATATGTGTGAATGGAAAATGAGCAGATTGCCGTTTTTATTTCAAATCAAATGTTTAATATATTTTTAAAAATCGTACAAAAAAAACAAAACAACAAATCCAACTACGAAGGAGGCAGACGAGTTTGTCGAGCTCTCTGTCGGCGTCCTGTAGTTTGATGTGAGTCATGCACTGAAATACTGCATGAACACAAAGACTGTTCACTGATGGCGTGTCTACAACCCCATACAGTCCTTTACCTCTAAACATAGTTATTTAGACTGAAATTCAATTTGTTAATTTTAGGCCGACAAAAAACTTTGTCATGAAACTTTAGTCTGTTTCCTTTCTGACTGACTTTATTCAGGCAGATCGTCGGAATAGTTCAGGAGGGTGGAGGTCAGTGAAGAACAACATCTTTATGGCGCTCATGTTGTTCCCACATTAAAAGCTCACCAACACATCAAAGATGGAAATGAGACGAGTAGTTTGGAGTCTATCCCAGTTCTAAAGTGATCAGTGTTGCCTTCAGTTATTCAATCCTGCTGGAAGCAATAAGCTTCATCTCTGCAGCGTCTTTATCTTCTGCTGCTCTGTCTCAGAGTCTTCGATTACGCTGCAGCTAACTCTGGTCTCCCGTGTGGACGACCAGATGTGCTACTCGTGTCTTTTGTCCAGATCTTATCCCACAAACTGAACCGGACGTTTTCTTCCTGTTGTGTTTCCTCATGTGTTGGGCCAGATTGCGTTTGTGACTGAAACTCTTTTTACACACTGAGCATGTGACAGGGTTTTCTCTTGTATGGATGATCGCGTGCTTGGCCAGATTTGAGCGAACTGCGAATCTCGTCCCGCAGACTGAGCAACCGAAGGGCTTCTCCCCCGTGTGGACTCTCATGTGCCTCTCGACCTCCGCCCTCCACTGGAATGTTTTCTTACAAACCAAGCAGCTGAAACGTTTCCCCTCTGAATGAAGTCTCATGTGAGTCATTAGCGAATCCTTCCGGCGGTATCTTTTCCCACAAACTGAGCAACTGAATGGTTTCACTTTTGATTGGACCCCATTTTGCTCCTTACAGCCAAAGTTTTCAACCCATCCAGACGAGCGACCTGCTGTTGGTTCAGTATTAAATTCCCTATCATTTACAGATAGTTCATCATGTTTCAGAGAGTTTACACCTGATTGAGGTTCTGAGGAGTTTTCAGTCCTGTCAGGTTGTAAATGTTGATCTGGATCTGAGGTCCCGCCTAGTTCTGGTCCACAGTCCTCTCCTTCAGTTTTCATCTGTTCAGTGGGATGAAGCTGTAAGGACTGAGGTTTCTCTTCATTATCTTCACTCTTCACAGGGACCACAGTGAATGTGGTGATGTGAGCCTCCTCTAGCCATTGAAGCTGCTCTCCCTCCTGATTGGTCCACAGTTCCTCGTCCTTACACACCAACAGCTGCTGGACGTCTGTGGAGAACAATCAAACACGTTTTAGGAAACCATCATCTCCAGTTCAAACCACTATAGTCTTAACCCTTGTGTGGTCTGTTTTTGTTACTCAGCAAATGTCTGTAGGTTGGATTTACAACATTATTGGATCTAAATAATACATCCATAACAATTAATGTAGAAATACTTCACAGATGTTGACTTTGTCTCAGTTACAAGCAACATGAACAGAAGATCTATCTCGTACTCGCTGGTTCAATCCCTTCTTGGTTGCACATACTTAAAACCTGAGTGGGGGGAAAGTAGACTGATTTTATAACGTCGTAGCTGGATTAATGTTCATTTTAGGGCTGATTACTGTGTTAATCTGACTTGATCTGGTTTTTAGTTTTAGTGTTCTAAATCGAGCGACACATCAACAGCTGTTAACCCCAGGATCATCAGGTGTTTCCTGAGGAAGGCCCTCCAAGGTTGATCAAGTCTCAGTGTGTCCCGTAGCCAATAGGAATAGAATTACAGTTATTTCCTGTAAACCTCTGCTAGACCATAAAAGTCCTTTTTCTGGTGACAAAATGTGATTTCAGTGAAAAGAATCAACTCGAATCAAGTCGTGTGGAATAAATCCCGATTATCTCCAACTAATGTAAATGAAACGAGGCTTTCATCAATATTTATGTCTCTGGATATAAAAACGTTTAGACAGTATTTTATGGAGACGACAGATGAAGATGGGAAATGACTTCTGGTTTTTGAAGAAACTAGAAGGCCTCAGTAGAGGCCCAACAGTTTAAAGTTATTGGCCTAATAAAGCTATTAATATCATAGTGGGGGGGACTAAACTTAGGACCTTTGTCAAATAAAGCCTCTATAATGATGGAGAAGGTTGTGTTCATTCAAAAAGAACAACAAGCTTCACAGCGAAACGTATTTGTACCTTGTTTACTTGTTTTCACCTCCTGTTGGAGCTAAAGTTAGCATCTGATGTGCTTCAGCTGTCAGATGAACTAACCTGCTGCGTGTAGCCGGACATCAGGCCTGGAAACGGCCTCTAGTAGTTTCTTCTGTCGACAGAGCCTCTCCTCGTACTCAGCTACGGTTTTCTGAAACAGCTCAAAAATCTCCTCAGCAGCTGTTGTGAGTCGCTGCTGGACAAAAATTCTCACCGTTTGGACGTCAGACATTTTTAAAGTCACTGCAGAAACTTTTCCTCCGGACACTCCGTTAAAAACAGTGTCCAGCTAGCAGGCTACGTTAGCTTCTTAGGACACAACACGGAGATAATTCATGCTTTTTAAATGAAAAGAAAAGCTCTGAGAGCTAAATCTGCGTCTGTTGACAGGTAGCAATCAGCGCTAACTTGCGTTAGCATCCTTGGCTAACATGAAATAAATTTGGGGTGAAAAACATCCCAAAAGTTTACACAAAAAATCCGCTATAATAACAAAGTCTCTGTTAGTTCACTCCTATTGGATGGTATGACACGTCACGATACGTCATGATACGTCACGGCCTATCGGCGAAAGCTCTGCAACTGCTTCCTTCTCTTTGGTTTCATGGCGAGTTGAAACCTTTATTGAAAACCCGAACCTTTATCCAAATCGCCCCCTAGTGTACTGGAGTATGTAGTATAGACCCTGTAGATATGAAGTCCCTTAAAAGTAAAGATTAAAATCTATCCTAAAACAAAACATCCAAAGAGGCGAAAACAGGAGTGACGTCATCACATCTCAGTTCTGTTTAAATCTGTTGTGGAGTCGATCAATGGATTTTGGGTTGAGGCAGGTAAAAAGGCTGCAGCTGTATTCTAAGTGTTCTGATATGAAATCATGTAAAATGGTCTCTGTGTCTTTAAAAGTTCAAATGAATCATATCATGGAAATATTTGTAAGATAATAAAAATCAGATTGACTGTTAGCGTCTGATAGCATGACAGTGATGGAGGAGACTGTGATGGTGGTTCAGTGAATGTGGGCAGTAAAGAGGACGTGTATGATGATGATGATGATGATGATGATGTTTGCTCTGTCGTTACTATTTCACTCGTTATGTGAACAGCAGCCTGGACTGTTTTTATTACGTTGGTAGGAGAGGTAAATACTTTTTTAAGTAATCTATTATTACAGTGATAAAGTTACCCAGTGAATATTTTTATTACTGTTTTTGTAATTTTTAACTGATGTTTTGTAGGGTGTGATGTTGCTTCTTTGGAAAAGCAATAAAAAAGAGAATTACAAAGAGAGCTAACTTGCTAACAAGCTAGTTAACCGCAAACCGAGAGGCCAAACGGAGATAAAAGTCGGCAATTTTTATTTTTTACAAGGATAAAATAATTTGGTTCCTGTTGTTTAACATTTTCAAATCTGTCTGAAAAATAAAAACCTAAAATCCCTCAGATTATTTAAAATGTTATATACCTTCTGCTATTTTTTGTTCTAATATTTTGTTTATCATCGTTTAACTCTTTGCTTTATGTTCATGAATCATCAACAACAACATATTGTGATGTAATCAATAAGGTCTAATCAACATCCCTGAGCTACCCTCCTACAGAAAACAGAGAAGAAATCCAAACAGATTCTCCTTTCTGTCCTCTGGGAGGTGCTCCTGTACTCCAAAAGAAGTGAAGTTTGTTCCATCATCAGTCTGATGATCTATAGTTTATCATACTGACAGGTATCATCCATCATCAGGTTGTTTTTAGATGATATATTTATACTTTGTCCTCGAGTGAAAACATCAGTTAGAGATTTATGTTAGAACAGAGAAGATCAATAAAACGGAGTTTGACCAATAAAACAGATTCTGACCCTCAGTTAAACCATCATTCCTATGATTGGCTGAGAGATGATCATGTGATAAAAGGCATGTTAAGTTCATATTTGCTGTTACCTGTTTACAGTGTAGGTCAGGCTGGTCAGGTCTTTATATAAGTATTGATTTCTATTAATAATTAACCGTTGTGTGGTGTTCAGGTCTGTGGGACCTGTTTTTAATGTTTCAGTGTTTAAACATGTTTTTTTTTACAAAGACGTTTAGCTTTAGCTTTAGCTTTAGCTAACCCTCTGAGGTCTATGGACTCGTGGGTGATGTTTCAGAAAGAAGAGATCTCAACATGCTCATCCTCTGCCTCCTCGTTCATGGATTCTTTATTTTTCTGTGAGATTTTTATTTATATAATAAATATTTAATTAATAAAAGACTGTTCTGCTCTTTTTCCATTCGCCCACATGTTTGCAAATGATGAAAAACATCTGTTCCTCTTCTGTAGTATGAAGTCATTATTCAGTCCATTTTTATCTCTAACATTTGGTGAAGGTAGAGCGACACACAATACTTCTACTAAATAAAGAATATTATAAAATATCAATTTAGACATTTATTCTACAACTATCTACTATTTTATTCTAATATTCCTTCTGTCAACCTCAGACTTTAAACCCATTTAAGAACCAGAACTATTGGTTCACATGAGTGAAGATGACTTTTCACCAGAGATTTAAGAATTCTAAAAATCCACTTTTCAGGTTTTGGGTCACATGATCTCTGCCTCAGTGCGAAGCTTTTCGTTGCAGACGACCAGCAATGCGAGACTGATAATCAGAAACAGTCTGTGAAACACACACACTCCCAGGAGGAACATCCCAACAGTTGAAACACTCCGTTAACTCTCCCACACTCAGTCATTACATCACTTCCTCCACACACACCTCCAGGTTCAGGTCTTAACTGTGACCTCAGCCAGATTTATTGACCATTAGGATTATTTACTGCTGAGAGGAGTCGCTCTGCTGAGAATCAGAGACACTTTTAAAACTGGAGTCAAACTGAATGATGAGGTCATAAATCACATCTTCCCATAGTGAAGGCGTTTATACAGCGAGGAGAAGGAAAGAATAAAAGAGCAGAAGAAGAAACCAGATTTAATATTCATCTCTTTGTTTACGTCAAATCTTTGATTGGTCGACATGAAACAAAAAAGACTAAAAGTTTAATGAACTTTATGGTTTTTGACTAAAAGTTCAGGTTCAGTTCAGGAAAGAAACAAAGTTCAGTGTGAACCAGATCAACCAATCAGGTCTATTATCAATAATAATATAGTAACACAAATGAGATGATTAGATGCTGTAACAACTGCGGTTCATAGGCTACACGCTTTGTGTGTATCAGTAGTAGTCATAGTAGTAGTAGGTTCAGTTTCCTGTTGAGGGTCTAAACTACATGAATGGACAAATCAGAGCAGAGCAGTAAACTGATTGGAGGTTGAATCAGCCAATCAGCATCAGCTGTGTGTAACTGTATCTGGTCCTGAAAATGCCGACTCATTGAGGTAGACAGAGAGAAAGCCCCTAAAGCAGCACTGGAACCAGAGCCTGATCCAAACCCTGTAGGTGGTCTTGTTAAAATGAGACACCGTCAGCATCCTAAGAAGCTGCTGAACATGTAGATCTATCATTTGTATGGATCAAGTTCAAAATGTCAACATTACAGCAGAGAGAAAACTGCTCCTACAGACTTAAGAGGAGCAGTGAAAAGGTGTCTGGAGGAATAATGATCAGTGTGATTATGGGTTACATATTTCTCTTTATGATCTCATGATTGGATGATTGGATGATTCACCTGATCAACACCTGGTTGAGACTCCTGACATCTTCAACCTGCACTGAATCGGTTTTTCCCACCAGCAGCTTGTATTTCTGATGGGACACGAACAGTTGAGACGAGCCGACATCAGTTCACATGAGAGTCTATACATCAACACAGCTGATCTCAGCATTCAGGAACATTTAACATCACAGTTAAATATAGAAACCATGAGAACACTGACTTTCCCAGCATGCCCTGGAGCAAGGCAGCGACCCCCTGAGCGACACACACACACACACACACAGACACACACACACACACACAGACACACACACAGACACACACAGACACACACAGACACACACACACAGACACACACACACAGACACACACACACAGACACACACACACACACACAGACACACACACACACATACACACACACACAGACACACACACATACACACACACACAGACACACACACACAGACACACACACATACACACACACACAGACACACACACACAGACACACACACATACACACACACACATACACACACACACAGACACACACACACAGACACACACACACACACACAGACACACACACACACATACACACACACACACAGACACACACACACATACACACACACACAGACACACACACACATACACACACACACAGACACACATACACACACACACAGACACACACACCCCACAGGGAAACAACCACAGTGTGTTTTCATGTCTGCACCTGAAGGATTTTAATCTGATTAACTTGGGTTTTTGTCTGTTGAACTCATCTCCTGTCACCGTTTCCCATGATGCATTTTAACAAATCCACTGCGGACTTTTAGTATCTTAAGATTCCTTCACATTAAAAATATATCAAAATCCAAAAAAAGGCTATTAAAACGTTGAGACTTTATATTTAAGTTACTATTTATTTACAATAACCCCTGGCATGCTTCTGTGTTTTGGCATTTATTTATTTATTTATAATAATTTGATGTTTATTTGGTTTTTATTTTATTTATCCTTTTATTTCCTTTATATTTGTATTGTTCATATATGTTTATGTATTGTTACTGTTACTGTTATATGTATTTGGTTTACTTATTTGTAATGATTATAATTATAGAATAAAGTACAACAACAAAAAAAGATTCCCTCACTTCCTGCTCCTCTATGTCTTTTACCATAGACCCTGTTCACACCTGGTATTAACATCGTCCTGAGAGACCAGCTCCACCTACAGGTGTGAACACACCCACTGAGAACTGATGACTCAGACCACATGGACCAGATCTGGACCACATATGGACCATGTCTGGACCACATATGGGCCATGTCTGGACCACATATAACCAGGTCTGGATCATATGGACCAGGTCTGGACCACATATGGACCATGTCTGGACCACATATAACCAGGTCTGGATCATATGGACCAGGTCTGGACCACATATGGACCATGTCTGGATCATACGAACCAGGTCTGGATCATACGAACAAGGTCTGGATCATACGGACCAGGTCTGGATCATACGGACCAGGTCTGGATCATACGGACCAGGTCTGGATCATACGAACCAGGTCTGGATCATACGGACCAGGTCTGGATCATACGAACCAGGTCTGGATCATACGGACCAGGTCAGGATCATACGGACCAGGTCTGGATCATACGAACCAGGTCTGGATCATACGAACCAGGTCTGGATCATACGGACCAGCCGAAAGCAGAAACATTAAGAGCTTTGTTCAGTTCTTCGTTCCTCAGGTCTTCTCTGCAGCCTGTCTGAGACGGACTGTTGCACCTCTCTGTTCTGTCTAAACGTACCAAAGGTGTGATGGAGATCATTGTTGTTCCTCCTCTGAGGAGGCGGTGGAGGAACAACAGCGACTCAACGTCTGTGTAATGGGAGCTGGACGGCGGGTCAGTAGGGCAGGACGGATGTTGGTACCCGGCGTGGACGGACTCTTAATACATTTAAACACGGTTCAGTCGGCTGAATGATTCATAAACATCAAAAGAAAACTTTATTAATCCAGCAGTTACAAAGCCGGAGCGAGGCTAACAGCTTCTCTAGGCTAGGCTAATACATCCTGGACCTGTCTATGTTCTGGACAGATATGAAGCTGCCTGAGTCACAGCTGTATTAACCCAGATTAAAACCAAACCATCGGGTCAAACGTTGGTTCACATGCAGCACTGACTGATGTTTTCTGGATTAAAACTGATCCCAGATCAGTTCTGAGGGAGACTGTGTGGGAGTTTTGGCTCCAGGTCAGGAGGATTACGCTGAACCAGGACTGTAATTATCAGAGATTTGGAGGTTTTATCTCTCTGAGTCAGCGGTGATTTTCAGATTACAGGTTTTAGTTTGTGGCAGAACCTTAAAATCTGCTTTAACAGAAAAACCTTCACGTCTGTTTAAAGCTGCGAAAATCTGCCTCAACATGAAAACACACCAAAACAAAAGAAGAAGAAATGTGCTCTGGTAACGGCAGACTTCTGTTGACACCCTATCAGCAGACTGCATGCTGGGATACCATTGACCATGCTAATGGCATGCTAATAGTTGCTAATGGTTCTCCAGCTGTGAGGATGTGCTGAAAGACAGAGGAAGACATTTACCACAATAAAAGCACAACTTTAAATAAAACCAGACATTCAGAATAAAAGGAGACATTCAGGTCCTTCACAATACAACACTGTAGTATAAGTACACAGGTACATACTAAAAGTAAATACATAAAAGTAGTCATTATCCTGCATAATGACTCCTGTGTTTGTTGTGAAATTTAGTTTCTAACTTTTCCAGTGACAACAAACCAACCGACCAATCGACACGAGTGAAAACCTAACCCTAACCTCATTGGTGGACAATAGGTGATAGATACTGCAAAAAATGTAAAACATAAAAATAAGTACAACACAAACAACACAGAAAACATTAAAAAAAACACAAAGAGAAAGACAGAAAAACGAGAAAATTACGCAGCAACAACGAAAACAGGATCTTTAATGATTAATTTCTTTTGGCCAAGGATACATTAAATAATTAAACTAAGAATATTTGACAGAAATGACAATAAAGTGAATATATGGATTACCAGAGGCTCCATTCCCAGTGCTCCCACACCTTCCAGTAGCCAAACTTTCATAATAATACTGTTAGTGATGGTGTTGTTGTTTGTTTCCCACAGACTGACTGAAACTGACAAATGTTTCCTCTCACACTCAACATTTCAACGTCCATATTTAGTCGTTTGCGACATCATTGATGATGTCACTGTGAGGTGTGTTTCCCTGAGTCTATTGTTTGACGTCCAGCTGTGATCCAGAAACAAAAGAAGAGTTTAACCCTTAAAATACAGTTTATCAGCTGCTGGTCTCAGATCTGCTGAACCTCCTGAACCCTGAGAGGAGAACTGGTGCTGATGGTTTTTCGTCTGCTGTTGGACCTCAAGCAGACAGGAAATAAAAAGATAAAAGACGCCTCACAGGTCGAGACGATGACAGAGCAGCTGGTTGAGTATGAGGAGGTCTGATCATCTGATCGATAAGATGATTCATGGATCCCAAACTGCACTCAGATCAGTACAGTGAGCAGATTACTGTAAAATCTAAAAGTCATCATCAGGATGGAAAAAGGATCAGACAGGTCTGATCAGGCAGGACGGTGATGCCTTCAAGGACCATGGTGACGGTGGTGCATTCAATGACTGTGATGACAGTGGTGCATTCAGAGGAAGAATCAGCTTTATTGGTCACGTAATTATACACAGTACAATATAGTGAAATTTGTCCTCTGCATTTGACCAATCCCTGAGGAGCAGTGGGCGGTCCTTATGACGCCCGGGGAGCAAACTGGGGTTCAGTATCTTCCCCAAGGACACTTCCACATGTGGACTGGGGGAACTGGGGATCGAACCACTGACCTTCTGATTAGTGGAAGGCCGCTCTTACCACCTAAGCCACAGCCCTCCCGCGACTATGGTGACGGTGGTGTGTTCAAAGACCATGGTGACAATGATACATTCAATGACCACGATTAAGGTGGTGCGTTAAATGACTATAATGCTGCCGGTGTGTTCAAAGACCACATAGATGGTGGTGCTTTGTAAAAGACATTTTCATACTACAAACATGGTAAAATGACTACAGGACTCAGTTTGTGTCTAAATAATAAATCTGTGGTGATTTGAAACATCAGCTGAACTGTGGTCAGTGTTTCTGTGTGATGCGTTCACTGTCATGAATATAAGAACAATAATATAGTTTACATCCTGTAAGTCTGATACTAATTAAGTGGAATGAAGGAGTGACTTCATTCTTATAATCTGCATCTGTGTGAATCATTTTCTATAATATTGTTTATTACAGTAACATATATATTAAATATAATAATAAATATTTCTGTGAATGTCTTTCTGACTCTTTCACTGTTTCCCTCTCTTTGTTTCTCACGTTTGGCAGTCGGGGAACAAACTTGGCAGGAAAACTAGAACAAACCCTGCACTCCTCCTCCTCCTCCTCCTCCTCCTCCTCCTTCTCCTCCTCCTCTCCTCTCTTCTCCTCTCTCCTCCCCTTTTGTCTGTGTTCATGTTCATTCACAGCTCAGTCGATCAGGATCATCACATCTCTCTGTGCTCTGTCCTTTGTTGCTATATCTTTCATTCATTCGTTATTTCGTTGTCTCTCTTTGCATCATGTCTCGTCTGAGTTTAGTTTATCTGAGTGGAGCCTCACTGATCCTCCTGCTGACTGCTGGTGAGTCTTCACTCTGTGTGTGTTTGACATCTTGTTCATGTGATCAGTGTGTGTTGCAGCTGTTTAACTTCCTGCACACTGTGTGTGTGTGTGTGTGTGTGTGTGTGTGTGTGTGTGTGTGTGTGTGTGTGTGTGTGTCAGGGTGAATTTATGTTACTGTAAAATGTACTGTACTATCCCCCCCCCCCCCCCACTGGTGGTCATGTTGGAGTTCCTCCAGGATTTAATGAAATCCTCTCCTTCTCTTTTTCTCATTTCTGTATTCAGAATGATGAATATGAAGCTACAGTGTGCAGCATGTTAGCTTAGCTTAGCATAAAGAGTGGAAACAGGTGGAA
>CM075200.1:25252971-25262971 GCA_037577475.1 Chaunax sp. Z400
ACATTAAAATTACTTCAGTTTATTTTGATATTTTTTATTTTGGTGTGTTTTTCAATTACAATTTGTCTTGGCTAATGCTAGTGATGATAGCTAATGTTAGCCAATGTCAGCTATCATAGCTAAAGTTAGCTTTAATAATACCAAAATAAACTGAATTAATTAATGATGTCTTATTTTCCAGTGAAAAATATTTGTTTTTAGTCCAGTAAAAGCTTATTAAATAAAAGTTTCAGTGCCAATGTTTCTGTTATTGTTGTGAGGACTGGTTACTGACATCATGTGTTTTTTTGAAACATTTGATGGGTGGATTGATTTCTGTACTGCCTGCAGCTGAATTAATAGCTGAACATATTTATTTCTGTCACATTACATGTTATTTCATTTCTTAATGTTTATGTATTTGAAGTTACTATAACATCACTAGCTAATGTGTAATGATTGTTTTATTTAGTGAAGAGCTGGACCTGTATTTGTTTGGTACATGAAGTATGTAACACAAACTACATAACACAAGCGTGTGTTATGTTTATGGTTAGCCTAGCATAGCACAAAATGTGGAAGCTGGGGGTGATGAGGAATTTTCCTTCCTCAGGCTAAATATAATAAGAAACAGTGTGGCTGGTCAGAGTCGCCTCTCTGATAAGGAAACACTCTGACAAAGCTGGCTCCATTTTAGAAAACATCACATGTGGCTCAACACGACGGAAAAAATGTAAAACCCAGTCGACTAAGAACACATGTAGGTTTATAATAACGTGAGAATCGGGGGCGTTTGATGCTCATCTTTAAGTTCCTTTACAGGAGGAAATTTTTAACCAAGCTTAAGGTTCCAACAGAAACATGACTGAGAGATGAGACACTGTGTTTATGTTTTCAGTGTCGGAGGCTCAGTATGACGACTTCACGCCGGCTCCAGACTACGACTCAGACTACCACGCCACCTTCGAGTACAGCTTCTACAGTAAGTCAATGAGCACTCTCACCTGACCTCAGACCGACCTCCACCTGTGACTCTCCCTGGTCACATGTTGTGAGATCACAAAGATTTATTTATTTTTAGAGGTGAAGTTTCCAGTTGTTCACAAGAAAACCTCCATCAAGGCCCAACAGTCCCTTTGAAATAGATTTACCATAATCCAGATTCCAAAGACATGTGGACCATCAAAATGGTGCCTTTAGGGTTCTCTTTAAGTAATAAAAAAACATTGTGGATCCACCTCTTTATCCAGATCTACAACAAAATGTAGTAGATTAAAAAAAGAAACCAGTTAAAACTGGTTTAAAAGTCGTTGTGTTGTTTTCAGGTAACGCCAGCAGTGAGGACCTGGACAAGTTCAGTGAACGATTCATTGACGAGGAGGAAGGGGAAGAGGAGGACACAGGAGGACGGCAGCAGGAAGGGGAAGTGACTGTTACCATGGCAACTATCAGAACCACAGAGCAGGGCGGAGTCGATCTTCACAATGCATCGTCACTTCCTGTTTCACTGGTAAGAACATAGACTGAGTCTAGAAACATTTCACTGAGCTACTTTACCCAAAACCATAGTTAAACCAGGTTTAAATTTGACCTTAAATCAGGTTTAACTTCAGTTCAGCTAAATTCAATCTAAGTAAGACCAAGTGTAATTTAAGCCTCAGTGAAACCAGGTTAAATTTAGACCTTAGGTTTAACTTAAGTAGACCAAGTTTAATTTGAACCTCAGTTAACTTTCAGCTAAGTCTTGGCTTACTTTAGTTATTCTAAGTTAAACTTAGGAACTTTCTAAAACTTTGATTCAATACTCAGTTAATCCTCACTCAAACTAAGTTTAATTTAAACCTCAATTAAATCTCAGTTAGACCTCAATTTGATCTTCGTTAAATCTCATTTAAACTGAGGTTAAACCAGCTTTAACCCTAACAAAAATTAAACCCGGCTTAATTCAACTCACCACTAAACTGAAGATAGATCAGGTTTGAAACCAGAGACTTCAGTTTAAACCTAATTTGATTTTATGTTTGCAAACATGTTAACCACAGAAAAATAAATCACACAACAAATGTTTCTCCTCTAAATATAAAAAAAATTAATTGATGAAGTTCACAGACTGACCTGTGGCCAATTAGCAACCAAGCTAACCTTACAAGGAGCTGCTGTGTTACCAAACTTCCTGCAACACCTTTTTATTGACATTTTTCTGGTGTGAACAAGGTTTCAACAGGACTCTACCAGGACTGTTAGCATGTAGTTTAGCATGCTAACATTCTACAAGCTACATTATGAATCTCAGCATGTTAAAATCAGTCATTAACAGGCCTGTTAATGTGCTAATAGAACTATAGAATGTTGACTTCTTGAACCAGCATTTCTTATAACAAGGCTATTACTATGCTACCGTATGCTAACAGTACTGTAAGAGGATAGTATTATAACTGCTTCAGTATGCCAAAATTAGCTTTCACTTTAATGCACTGCAGCTAATTAAGTTAAGCTAACGCCTTGTTTCCAGTTTAAAAAGAAAAAAGTATCTATCTATGATGTGTTCTCTGTCTGTAGGAAATCAGGATGCTGATCTGGACTCTGGTGATCCTGATCAGTTTGAACACACAGCAGCTACAACACACACTGTGAGACGGACACTCAGGTGAGACACACACAGTAAACAGGATGTGGCCTTTTCTGTGTCCAGCAGGCAGCGCTGCAGCCTCACAGCTCTGTGTTTCTACACCAACAACACAGACAAAATGTTTTTATTTTTCTCTGTTTTGGCCCAATTATGTACAAATCTCAATATAAACACAATATACATGTATAATATAGAACATGCTATCATTTGGTTTGGTTGGTTTTATTGTTTGCTAATGTGACTTGACAAAGTTGTTTTACTACATTTGGAGTTTTTCATTTTATTTATGGAATAAACTCCTGGTTTAAATTAAATATGCTTCTTTTATGCAGCGTATTTGAGGTGGGACCGCTGCGCCTTTATTACGCCTCACCATTCTGTATAAAAGCTATGAAGCTGTAATGGAGGTCGTCATTGTTCCGCCTCTTTAACGCCACTGGAGCTCGTATCAGTGCCGAATCAGCGTCTGTGTAAAGGCCTGAGGCCACAGGACAGGATAGAGGTGGGACGTTCTGAGGACTTATGTGAGCCACTCACAACAAAAGGTTTAAAGAGCAGCTAACTCCTTACCCTCCAATCAGGAGGATGAGGTCAACCACCATGTAACAGGGACACTACATGATTGTTGTTTAAGAAGCTCTGCTGGACACGTATGTAGAACATCACGCTAGACTCTGCTGTGTCACACGTCAGGCCGTCATGCTGTCTGACATCACACCCTGGAGCAGCGAGATGTGGAGCTGTTGATCGATCTCTGTGTAAAAAGGCTCCAGCTGATCAGCTGTGGAACAAAAACTAGAACTTCACTCTCAGACCTGATAAAGTTAATGTCATGAAAATGGTGATAATTGCATATAAATGAGCTCATTTTATTCTCTTTGTATGGATGAAGGTTTGAGGGTTTAGACAGATTCACTCAGGATTAAATCCCAGAATGATTAACAATAAATCAGTTTGACATTTCAAATCTTAGATAAAAGTTTTAGTTCTCCTGAAAGTGGAGCCTTAAAATGAACCTCAGTCTATTTTATGACATTTGGTTTCAGATGAACGTGTTAAAGATTTTCTCTCATCAATGTTTTGATCGACTTCTTTGCAGCTGATGTTGGATCAGTTCCTGCAGAAACCAGCTTAGGTCACCTGATCAGAGGTGGGAGGGGTCGACGTCACCTGTGCGGAGTGTGATGCCTCCTGAAAACGGCAGTGGAGCCAAAGTTTCCCTCAGCGTGGGCTTACAGGTGGACCTCAGCCAATCACAAAGCTTCATCAGCACCACTGCAAGAAAAACACAGTTCTGAAATCAGTTAATCACAATTCTTCACTTTTTAATTGAATATAATCAAAACAAAGATGTTCTATAATTGCTGAGATTTTAGTATTATTTTTTATATTTGGTGGGTGATCTGTAATACGGAAGCTTATTAGTGTCAGAACTGTTGAGTGAGCACAAAGTCAGACTTAAATTTCTAAACAAGTTGAGAAAAAACAAAGTAAATAAAAAATAATTTTTAGATAGAGTTTTACTTTTAAATTTTTTTTTATCTAACATTAAATGGTTTATCTTGTGAGTATAAAGTGTGACAGTCAGATATGAAAATCAACTCTTTACAATTTTATATGAATCATATGATGACAAAGTTTCCGGAACATTTTCTACCTGAAACTGACCTGAAATCAGAAATCTGTGAGAATAAATACTTTTTTACAGTCTTTTTCTCGGTGCCTCTGTTTCCTCCTGAATCTGACCGCAGAGCAGCTTCGTCTGGGCTCGTCTCTTTTAGAGTTAACATCTTGTAAACAAGAGAAAAGGTGAAGACGCTCATCAGAAAGTCGTCCAACAACTAAGAAAAACGTTGCTCGTTTTTAACGACGATTCATTATTGTTATTATTAGAGTATGTTTAAGGTTTCTTTTCAAATCGTTTTAGGATCTTCTTGGATTTTGCTGTTAAAGCTGAATAGAATAATTTTGTTTTAATGTATACAACTGTATAATAAAATAATATAAATATATACTATTAAAGTATTAAAGTAAAAGTAGTTGTAGTTGGTTGAGGTGGAGTCAGTTTGAACTACAGATGATTAATTGATTATTTTCATTCTGGATCCATCTGCTAATTATTGTCACCGATCGATAGATAGATCAATAGATCGATAGAAATATTCACGTGACTCAAATCAGTCAAAGGATAAACAGCCAATGATCACATAGAATAGAATAGAAGTAGACACGCACATACTGAACAAAAAACACAAGAAAAAGCACCAAAAGTGAGCCGCTGCCATCTTGAATCGATTGTGGACAAATGAAGGAAACCTGTTAATATAAATTTGATCATTATTGATTAGTTTATGAACTCATTGTTTCAGCTCTCCTTGTATTAACTGTATAAACATATTTCTGATTTCACTGGTCTAGTTTTCGTCACTACTGAGCTTCTGTACAGCCTTCAGTTTATGTTGGAACTTGTCCGAACATTTGTTTCTAGAACAACAGCACCCCCCACTGTGACATCATCATCAGCTCACAGTATAAACAGACTACCGTATATTTAAATGATATATTTACTGTAAACACAATGATTTATTATGTCGAACTAAAGAAATGTAAATTTAATATCTGTTGTTTATTATTATTTTATTGTCATTATTTCTCCTCAAACTTTTCCCATCAGCTTTTCTCTGAGAAACAGCAGCACTTATTGAACTGTTATTGATTGTTCTGAAGAACCAATAAAGAACTTTGATATCAAAATAAGAGTCCATCATTTAATGTGTATGAAACTATTTATATCTTTACTCTCCAAACTGCTTGTCTTGGTCTGGTTTTAACATTTTTTCACTTAAATGAAGAAAGTAAGAAACGAAGAAGATCTGAGGAGCTAGTTTTGACTTTATTTGATTTAGAATGAGGTTTGACTTTTATTTCAACACATTTCTCACTTTTATAAAACCTGGATCATTTTTTTATTTCATGAAAGTGCAATAATTTGGCAGATGAATCCACATCTCCTCTGATCTAAGATTTAATTCTTATGTTTAGTTTAAATTTTCAACCCAGCTGTTGTAGGTGTAGAAAAATGTCTCAACATAAATAAATATGTTAACATTTTAATAAATTCAATGATTGAAATAAAGACATAAGTAAAGATATGTCACCTCCTCTCGTCATTCACAGCAGTGTAAATCTTTATACTTTCATGTCGTTACAGCAGGAAGTCCTCAGGCTTCACATGCCATCGGTTTATTTCTGGTGTTGGCGTGACGGAGCGTCGATCATGATGGGAGATGTTTGTTATGGAAGACGACAGCGACTCACAGCGAGTGTTGACGAGAGTCGAGAGGAGGGAGTGACGGATGCCTCGGGGTCAGCGTTTATTTCAGTCCAGGAGGAATCTGCACGAAACGCCGACAGAAACCAGAAAACAACCGACTGAGACCACATGATGGTTTTTGTTCTGTCGTTATCAGAGGAGCCACAACATGTCGACATAAACGAGTTTAAATCCGGTCCAAAGTTAAAGGCAGGACATGAAAACTGAAGGGGAGAACTACAACTCCCATTGTGCATTTCATTAAAAAAGAGCTCTTGTTGTGGTGCAGTAATTAGCTTCAGCTATCAGAAAATTCTGCTTGCTGAGCAAACTACATGTAATTGAAACAGCTGATTTTTTTGGAACCCCTTTGAGTCTGAGGCCATAGTTCTCCATAGAACATGATGGACCGCCCCCTCCTGGTTGGGGTGAGTTGTTGCCTCTGGTGAAGGGTCTTGTTCATGAGTGACAGGAGGTCATGGCAGTTTGGTGCAGCATCAACCGTCGTCACTTTGGGATTTACCCATCGATCTACATTCCAGCCCTCAGTTATGGTCATGAGTTCTGGGTGCACCTTAGCTAACAAGCTACTAGAATCTCAGCTTACATGCTGAGTCCTGACAGACATGCTAATGCTAATAAAAGTCATTGTTAACGTGTGAAAACACCTCAGCTGACAGCGTAGCCCCTCACACACAGGATGGAGGGTGTGTTGATGATCGGCTTCAGGCTGCGTCCGTCGTCCTTCCACCAGAATCTGTTATGATCCTGAAGCCTCGCCGTCATTTTAACATCCTGTTACTTTGATCTGAAGGCTCCTCCTCCTTCTCCTCCTCCTCCTTCTCCTCCTCCTCCTCCTCCTTAGTACACAATCATTTTTCTTCTTAAGGTTACAGAGTGAAGACGATGAGGTCGTCCCTGTCGTCTTCTTCTGTGGTGTTTCTGAATAAACAGCGTCTGCATGACGTCAACCTGAGCCTCGACCGTCTTTGACGTCTGGAGATTTATCTTCAGCTGCTGTTTGTAGATCAGATACAGACTGATTCATGTAAAGGTCGGGATTTAAGATTTAAACGGTCATCAGCAGAGACTCAAAGTTCTGATTGTCTTTAATAGAATTAGTTTGTTTTCTTTTATTCGTCTCCTGCTCTCATATTTTTATTGTATTATTTTCTGTCTTTCTGTTTAATTTAAGAATAAAACATTTAGGTCAGGTTATAATTTTTGTTTTTGGCATCTTTATCAAAGAAACAACATTTTTAGGAAATATTTTCTTTCTTATTTCTTATTTATTCAGTGTTGATTTCTTATATCTGAATTTTCTATCCTCCATGGAAGAAGTGATGAAGACGATGTATGACTGGTTTCCATACATACGTCATGTTTCTTCTCATTTTTTTATAAACTTTCTACAGAGAAAAAAGAACTGAAGTGGTGACATTTTTATTTTTTCCTGGCGTGACAAACATTTGATTTAATTTTTGGACATAAAGTTGAATTGACAGATGTTCTCTAGCGTCACATAGTGGGTCAGGAGGTGAAACTGTACCCCTTCACACATGTAACCCTGGAGGTGACCAGGAACAGGACTACGAGGCTGTTTGTAGCTTTACTGAAAGTTTTTCTTAATTATTTACAGAGTTTTAATTTTTTAAAATATTTAGTTTGAATTTGGTTCTTCATAGATTCAGATTTAGTTAGGGTTTTTATTTTATATAATTCATGGGTTTTTGTCAGACAAAGATTAAAGATTTAATAGCAACTTAATGACTTAAACCAGTTTCAACTGGAGTCCAGTTATCAGCTGAGAGCCACAACAAATATGAAAACATAATTCTGTTTTCTGTCTTACAGGAGAAAATGTCAGAATTTATGTGTAATTAAGAAAATTATTCGTCAGCTTTTTGCTTTGTATGAAAATAAAATATTTTGTTTCTTTATTAATTAATTTTTTTAGTTTGTGTCTGTTCTGACCTAGAATAACCCTGAGGTCTATGCTCCGCCCATCACAGGTGACAGTTGTGTGTTGGCGGTCAGAGAGATGCTGCCGTCTGACATTTAGCCGTTAATGAGAGCTGAGATGAAACCAGCAGAATGAACTCTCTGAGCTGCAGGTCACCTCAACATGCAAATCAGACGAAGGAAAGGGCACCAGCACCTTCGCCCTGCGTCATCATCAAAACACTCCAGATCAGACCTGCTGCCTGCAGCTCAGGTGCATGATGGGAAAAGCAGGAAGCAGCTGCAGTGAATCAGCAGGTGTTAATGAATCAGTCTGATCTCCTGACTTCACACTGATGTTATCAACTGGGAATCTTCAGTCCTCACAGGGATTCATTCAGTAAATGAACCGTCACCAGCAAACTGTCAACATGAAGCAGCCTTTTCATTGGCTCTTTCATCTCAATGTGTCAAAGTCATGTTAATCTTCAAGTCTCCATCAGCTGGTGCCGACAGGTGGAAAACCAGGCGGAGGGACTGGAGCAGATTAGCCAATCAGAGCAAAACAATTATAATTTAGTGATAAATCCATGTTTAGGAGATCAGAGACAGAAATAATATAAAATATGTGAAAAGACCACAATAACTAGTTGGAGAGTTAATTCAGTCATCAGTGTTTTAATTTAGTCCTAAGTCTCATGACCTCATCAGTTTGATCATATTTAGTCACATGATCCTGTTTTTAGTTTTTAGTAGGTTTAAAACATTTTAGTCTGATTGTATCAAAGAAAACTGTCAGTATTTTAGTCTAGTTTAATAAAAGTGTTGACATTTGAGTCTTTTCTAAGACATCAGGTTATTATTAACATTTCAGACCAAACCAATATTTTTATCCCTTTCCTCTGATTTCACTGATTCCACATCAGATTGATCTGATCATTATCTGATAAAAACAGGTTGAATGATTCAAAATGCAGCTTTGCACAAAGTGTCTGGTCTGATGATGATGATGATGATGATGATGATGATGTCACTTTAAGGAATACATCCAGACCTGGAACATGTTCTGATTGGCTGATTTATTTTGAACCACGCCCAGCTCCAAGCCAGTGAGCCGGGCTTCTTATCCATTTAAAGTCTGAAAACAGGTTGAGATGGTTTCAGTCCCAAAACCTCTAATCATTGGTTTACCAGATAAAACTGTGAGACTCTGAGCTCCAGATATCCTGAGGAACCTTCAGAGGAACCAGATACTAGATGGTTCCATTAGTCTTTGGCTGCTATACCCAGGTTGGACCACCCATTAGTACGTCAGGACCGCTGACCTCTGGCTCCGTCCTGCCCAGACACAGTTCACAACTACATCAACATTCTAGATTGTAATAATTATGTCACCCAGGAAAGCTAACTACAGCATTAGCAATGCTAATCAAAGCATAAGTAACAGCCCCAGAACCTCCGTTAAACCAAGGGCTAAGACACTGAACTCTGAATGAAACCACCAGAACCTGAGAATTAGTTTGAGGACCAGAAGACAGTCTGGTGACTCCAGAACCGATGAGGAGAAATGATTCTTCACACAGAGGCAGAAAACCTGAAGGACTACAAATACATCAATCTGATTATTATTTGATTATCATCTTGTGATTGTGGCGATGAAAGAATCAATCTCAAAGTGATCATTTTGAAGGAGATAATTCCACATAATGAACTGACAGCTGGTCCTCTGAGGTTAATCTAACCTTCAGTCTGACCTTTGACCTCTATAAGACAACAGTCAAGTGTAAACATTCCGTATCGAACCGTTTAATATTAACCAGGCAGCTACATCATCAGTCACAGGAAACACGTCCACACCTTTTATCTGACGAGATGAATACATGAATAAAATGTGAGCAAGCAGCCGGAGGCAGGAGGAGGAGACGGTATAAATACAGGAGGGGAGTAAACCAAACAGCACATGTGAGGAGGAGGAGGAAGAAGAGGAGATCACATTAAACCAAGAAAGAAGAAGAAGCGACGAGAAGACGTTGGAATTCGACACCAAAGAAGAAGATTTGTTTTCCTGTCAGACCTTTAATAATCGTGAGTTCACATCTGTCTAACTTTAGTGCTGCTAAACTAAATATCTGTGGATG
>CM075200.1:25270471-25432971 GCA_037577475.1 Chaunax sp. Z400
ATAAATTGTATTCTAATACTATTCTACATAGGCCTACTATGAATGTATGTGGTGTGAGACCAAATATATAAATGATAGGAAAACATGACTAGAAAACTGCCTTCATCCTTGACATGCATCAAATAAACTAATGGTATACGTTATACTTATATATACAGTACAGTCTATAGTACAGTACAGTACAGTAAACAGTGCAGTATAGCAGTAACAGTAAGTAGTACAGTAGTAGTACTGTTGTATTTTTAGCAGTCTTTTAGCTTTGTGACATTTTGCAGCTAGTGTGGTACAAGTACCTCAAGTTAGTATTTCAGTACAGTACTGGAGTAAATTCACAAAGCTGATCTAAACATAGTTTCAGAGACAAACGTAAACACGATCAATCATTCTTATCGATTTGTCTCCGAGGCTAAGTCTCCTAAAACTGATTTGGCAGCAGCTTCTCAACGTCTTTATTAAACGGTGACAATGACGACAGCAGGTTGGTTGGGTTCAGGAAAAGACCATGTTTGGGTTAAAGTAAAATGTCGATGTATGGTTTCATACGAGACACTCAGCTCAGTTTGCAGTCAGCAGATCAGTTAGCAGTTAGCAGCTTAGTTAGCAGTTAGCAGGCTCTGTCCTACTGGACTGATCATCCTGACAAATTATGCCCTCCTAAGTTTATAAATGACAAACTTTATTTAAACTTTAATTGAAAACTTTATTCAAACTTTGCACATCTCTGCAGGTTGTATCTGGCAGTCGTGGTTCCAGCACAGATGATGTTTCACTCCTTAACTACATGTTCATGTCCAATGTTTCATAGGAACAGTCAGAAAGTATTAAAGCTCTAAGAATATTTCCCTGATCTTGACTGTATTTTGTCCCCTTATTATGGAAACTTGGATTTTATTGGATTTCATTCCGCTGCTGCACTTTGTGTTGGCGTTATGAAGATGTCGGCAGAAAGCATAGAAAAAGTCAACAAGGGAACAACAAGCTGGAGGTAGCTGTGTTTCTTCATCAGCATGATTGTCCAATCAGACACGAGCTGATTCAGAGAACCTTTCATTTGAGCGACGATCAGACGAACGGAGTTTATCATCGAGTTTCACAGAGACAGGATGACATTTAGCTGCCAGCATCCAGCCAGAAGAGATAAGACATGCTAATTAAAGCAGCTAACACACAAACACAGAGGAGGAGGTGATGTATTACAATTTTGTGGCATTTGGATTTCACTTGAGTCTTGCTGTGTTTCTACTCCACTACTTCTCAGAGGGAAATATTGTAATTGGCACTTGACTACCTTAACAACACTACCATACCATTACTATCTGTAAAACAATACATTAATTCTCTAAAATCCATCTTCAAATGTCATCAATTTGAGTTTGTTGACAGAAAGCTGACCAGCTGTCCAGAAACAGCTCCATCAGCTGTCTGTTATGTTGTTATTGTCACTACCACAGTGATTGAATACTGTAGTATTTCCTATAAATAGTACACAGTTCATGTACTATTGGTTTCATCCTCAGGTTTCAGACACTAAAAATCTCACGGACTGTTTTAGCTACTAAATAGCATGTTGCTAAGGAAGTTCAGACAAAGGCAGTGGCTTCCATTGTGTTGAGGCTAAGTTTTTTCAAATTCTAGTAAAACTGCTAAGCTAAGAAAAACCGCATCAATTGACACGTACGACAAGGAAGCATAGAAAATGGAAACATATATATACTTCACACAAATAAACACAACAACCCCCAATAAGTTCACATTGTTTGTTTTGAAAGGTTGACTAAATTCATAAATTTTCCTATGGAGTATTATCAAACCTTCAACAGGTGAAACTCACCAGAGGTAGAGTTGGCAATAAGTGATCTGACATTGATTTCTGATCCTCATCACGGTCGTTGAATTCTTTTTCACATCAGATGGAGTAAGGACCATAACATAAAAATGTCTTTTTAGCTCTTGACTGGAGGCCATCAGCCTTCTCTGTCTAAACCCTCCAAAAACACATCCTTCTCTCACCAATCCAAACACTCTTCCCTTTGTCCTCCAGGCCACGCCCCCTTACACCTGGTCCTGTGGCAACAGGTGAGCTGACAACTGTTAGCAAATTGAATCTATACTTAAAGTACATTTATATAAACACTTTTCCCTTCACAATGACCCAGCTAGCTAAACTGGTACTGCTAAATTACCTACATGATCCTGCTAACTGACATGCTTCCTGCTAGCAGACCTGTTAATATTCCTTTTTCTGACATGAGAACTGACACATTAATCCACCTGCTAGCAAACTATTAACCTGCTGATTGACTACAATTGACCAGCTAAATAGATAAATGCTAACTACTAATTGACCTGGTAACAAGAAAAGGTTTTTAAATTTAATGTATATAAACTCTTTCCCCTTCCCCTTTGTGGTGATGTCACAAACTAACCGACTAGCCAAACTCTTATTGCTAAGTTACCTATGTGACCTGCTAACATACTACCTGCTAGCAGACCTGCTAATATACTGTGGTTTTCCTGTCACATAGATAAAAAACAGTGATGCTTGTTAGGTTAATCAAAAAAAAGAAGAGACATTATTAACAATTGTAACAAAGCCATGCTAATCTGCATAGCAACTAAAGAGTGGAGACAAATACATCCCTTATTTATACAACTTTACAATATGTGAAGACGAATGAATATAAATTAGCATGTTTGGACATTACTTGTGGAGTACCCCAGGAGTCAGTATTGGGTCCAAAACTGTTCATGCTCGTTATTAATGACAGAAGTATCAAAGATATTGAACTGTGTTTTATTTGCAGATGACAAATATTATTTTTTCAAGGATTTAAAAAATTTACAGCAGCTTTTGAAGGAGATCACACAAGAAATGAGTAAATCATATAGATGGTTTGACAGAAACAAACCTAGCATCATTATGTCTGAGCAAAACAAAGATTATATTATTTGGAATTTGTAAAATAATCACTTAAGTACAATTAAAGATAGACATTGTCAATACAGGATATATGAAATTAGAATATGAAAATAAATTTCTTGGTGTGATGCTAGACCACAAAATCTGTTTGAGGTGTCATATAAAACAAGCACTTTCTGGATCATAAGTCACTATACATTCTCTACTTTAAAAAAAAACCTTTATTTAAACAGGAAAGAGATTTAAAATCTCTATTACAAGAGTGTCCTGGCCAAGACAGGCAGCAGCACAAAAGTAGTACAACAAACAGCAATACAAATACAATGTCATTGCGTTACAAAAATTTACAAAATATCAAAATGTTAATCAGTATTTGTCACCAGTCAACAACATCAAGGATCAGTCAGGGGCTACATAAGTCATACATTTACAGCTAGATAATTCTGCATCTAAATCATTTAAGGTAGCTTTAACCCATAAGAACCCCGACCCATTTCTCCTTCAAGGAAAATTATGGGGGACATAACACAGACTAAATAGAACACACAGAACACATTTCTGACATTATTTTCAAAATACCTCCCCCCAATGTCAAAGATCTGAAATGTTACATATATGTCACATTGGGCTTTAATGGTCAATTTATTTTTCATTTGAGAATGAATCAGCCTGACAGTTTTTTCCTGTTTGGTAACAAAGATTTGTATTTTTATGTGCATTTCAACAAAATTAGAACTTTGCTTCTTAGGTTTAACAACAAAATCTATTTTTCAGATTTGTTTTTCAACACAAAACTTTGCAAACTGAGTAAAAATAAATAAGACTGCCTCATATTGGAGGTCTTCTCAACAAGTTACTGTAGCTCTAGAAAACTGAGCAACAGACTGATGTAGTCAACTTGATAATAAATCCTACTACTTTGAAGAATCTAAAATATAAAACATATTCTGATTTGTTTAACACTTTTTTGTTTACTACATAATTCCATATGTGTTCTTTCATAGTTTTGATGTCTTCAGTATTAATCTACAATGTAGAAAATAATTAAAATAAATAAAAAACCATTGAATGAGAAGGTGTGTCCAAACTTTTGACTGGTACTGTATATGTCACCACGATATTTATCTGATTTGTTTTATATCAACTTCTGCAAGAAATGTGGTTACAACAGGTTAAATGTAATAAAGGACATGTTATGTAATCATTAGGATTGTTAAATGGCTTGAATATTACCTTCAGCGACAAAAACAAGCTTTTTAAATTTAGCTAGACCTGTCACATGTGATACCCTGGCAGACAGACATCTTGGAAATGTTGTTATGGGAGCACAAAGTCACATGACCCACCAAGATGTTCAGTAGGTGTCACTTAGGGACTTCATGAGTTAAAGTCAAGGATAAAGCTGTATAAGGAACTTTCCAGAACGTTTAAAGGACGTGAGACACCTGTGTCACCGTGGGTTCTTATTATGCACTTAGAGACCAGCTCTCTGAGATTCAGGTAATGGTGCAACTGATTCCAAGCAGCAGGAGCAGCAAACATAAATGCTGTTTTAACGAGTTCAGTACGGACTTTAGGGACAGACAGTAAAAATGATGACAGAAAATGTTCTGTGACAGAGAGGGGGAATATAACTTTAGGGAAAGATTCGATTTAAAGACTCCTAGTGTTCGGACAAAGAAGAAATGTATGAGCAGGTCAGTCTGTCGAGTCAAAATATGGAGCAATCTGAATGTGGACTGTCCAAACAGTAAAAAACATTTTAGAAAAAAGTATATGATTTTCAAGTACAGGGATGATGAAGGGAATTGATAATCAATACTATCAATTTATGTATCATTTGTAAAAATTATGGGTTAAGGCGGCTCCTGCTCTTCTACCCATCTCAATTGTGTTTTTTGAGCTGGGAATGCCTAACAAATGTTCTGTCATAGACTGTGCAGCTGAACGGTTTCTACATTGTGGGTTTTCATGTGTGATCGATAAAGTTTTTTCCATAAAAAATGTTCATTACAGACAGGACAGCTGAAGGGTTTCTCTCCTGTGTGGATTAGCATGTGGCGCTGCAGAGTTTCTTTACGCTGAAATGTTTGAAAGCAAATTGAGCAACTGAACAGCCTCTCTTCTCTGTGAATTACCATATGGTGGTTCAGACTTCCTCGCTGTGAGAAACTTTTACCACAGAAAGAGCAACTGTACGGTTTTTCCCCTGTGTGAATCCTCATGTGCACCGTCAGCATTGAGGTTCGTCTGAATCTTTTACCACTCGGTGCAGAAAATTTGTCTCTTCCTGCCAGTGTTATATAACACATCACTTACAGAGACTTCATTATTTTGAGGTGACTTTGAACCCAACTGAGCTTCTCTGGTCGCCTCCCAATCATCATCACTGTCGTCAGTCACAGGCTCAGAAGAGTCGCCACTCTTGTCATCAGTTATGGGTTGTTGATCTGGATCTGAGTTCTTGTGTAGTTCTGGACCTCCACGGTCGTCTCCATCCAATTCTGTTTTCATCTTTACAGTTTGTTTTGGATGACGCTGTGAGGTGTCATCATCTTCACTTCACAGGGACAGGAGTGAATGTGAACTCAGCCTCCTCCAGCTCTTGAAGCTGCTGTCCCTTCTGACTGCTCCCGAGTTCCTCCTGTTCCTCTTTAATGTGTGGGGGCTCTGGTGGGTCATCCTGGTCCAGACTGGGACTCCTCTCCTGCTCTTCAGAGGGAACCTCTTCTCTACTCACCAACAGCTGCTGGACATCTGCAGGAAAAATCAAAAGACAAAGACACATTGAGGAAAACTGACTTCATTTAACTGCAGGTTTAACAGTTTAATGCTGGGTTACTTAAAGACAGAAGCTTTTTTTAATCTGCAGAAAGAAAATGTTCCACACAAGGGTCAGTCCATAGACCATTGCTCTTCAGTCTCTACATGCTCATGCTTGGTGTTACTATAAGTAAATCTTACCATTCCTATGTCAATAACACACCGTTGTTCATTTCTCTTTCCTCTTATGATCTCAGTCTCGTTAACAGGACTAGTAAATTGAATTGAAGACAATAATTACTGCATGTTGTGAAACATTTTATATCTGAATACAATTTGATAGATTAAGATTAAATATTTGCAATGGCCTGACTGATGTTTAATGCCGCTCTCCTGTTGTGCTAGCGGCAGGTTAGCTGTCAGTAAACAGAGTATGAACAGTGAGAGAAGTAAAGTGACCAACCTGCTCTGTGTAACCGAAGCTGAGGCTTGAAAACAGCGTCCAGTAGTTCTCGTTGTCGCTCGTTCTCCTCTCTGGAACGACAAAGTTCCTCCTCGTACTCTGCTATCGTTCTTTCAAACAGCCCAAATATCTCTTCAGCAGCCGCAGTTAGTCGCTGCTTCACCAAGACTCTCAACATTTGGCCTTTAGACATTTTCACACGATCACACAAACTTTATCTCCGTCAGAAACACCGTTAGCTCTCCATCAAACACTCACTCTGACTAGCTGAGATGCTACCTTCAGTCACCGTCAGGCTGTTTCCAATTAGCATACAAGCTAATATGTGTAGCCTTGTCGGCTAGCAGGAGATGAGTCAGAGGTAAAACATCCAGAAATAAATGTGAACAGCTGACGGTCCATTCAGACGAGTTTATCCAGACATACGGAAACTCTGATGGATCACTGATGTTGATGGAGACACATCCTGAAGAGAACTATTGGACTAGTTGTGAAGTTAAACACCATTTTGCTACACACACTGAGCGAGGCACGCCTCTAGAACAAAAGATGAACTTAGGATATACACTTCCTGTTTTGTTGCTGCACTCGGTCTTTGGGTTCGCCTAACCATATTATTTATTAAAATAATAAACGAGAGAGTAGTCTACGTCCGGAGCAGCAATTGCCGTCTCCATTTATTTTCTTCTTCTTCACAAAAACAACACATGCGTAGCGGAAGTCCGCCAACATACTCTTGCCTACGGCAACCGCAAGGAACCAAAACAGAGAAAAGTCTGTTACACCAACACATTACTGATGTTTGTCCAGAATAAACAGGAATCAAAACAATTCAACACTAGATACAATGCAACATTTACTGTCCTGAAACTGTAGTCTCCGGTGCTGCAGCTTTTTCTTTCTCCCGATCTTTCTCCCTAATTGTGTAACGCGTTTTTAACTGCTCCTGCTTTTACCTCGTTTGCTACTGATATCCAAATCTCGTGAGGTGTCTGTACTGAGAAAGCTACAGATCCCTAGATCTCGCGAGAGTATGTTGCTAAGGCAGCCAGGTCTCGAACAAAGTAAATTTTCTCTTGACTTGTCCGTCTGAAGATGTCATGTTATATATGTGGCTTGTATAACGTGTCTAACATTAACGTTGGGGTCTGTGGGGTGGAATGATCTATCATAATCTGTGAATGAATAGACCTGCAGTTTATCTTCTAAAGGGGAGGGGAAGTGGCAAAACCCACATGACAAAGGAAATTACTTTAAGTTTAAAAAACAACAACTTTATTTATCATAGGAAACAGTGACAAACTCACGTCCAGTAATGAACTGAAGTGACTTTTACTCAGGTATAGGCCAAGTTCTTTAATTCGGTCCTCTTGACTTGATTTAAAAGGTATGTAAGATACATTATTTAAGTTTTTGAAAACTTAACATGAACACATAACCTGAAATTCACACACTTCTTCCCCGGCACCTTTGTGCTTTCTCATCCTGCAGGTTACTGTGGACTGTGATTAGAACTACTGCTGGGATACTGGTTGACACCAACTGTCACTATTATCATTATTATTACTGTGGTTATCATAAATACTATTAATTTTAATCTTCCTTTGTTACAGCTGTTGTTGAAGCTGTACATGTCTGTGTCCCTGTTCCTCAATCCCTCTCTTCCCCCTCTACCTCCCCTATCTATCCCCATCCATCTCTACCTCTCTCTGCCCCCCCATCTATCCCCATCCATCTCTACCTCTCTCTGCCCCCCCATCTATCCCCATCCATCTCTACCTCTCTCTCTCCTCCCCATGTATCCCCATCCATCTCTACCTCTCTCTCTCCCCCCCACTATCTATCCCATCCATCTCTACCTCTCTCTCTCCCCCCCATCTATCCCCATCCATCTCTACCTCTCTCTCTCCCCCCCACTATCTATCCCCATCCATCTCTACCTCTCTCTCTCCCCCCCACTATCTATCCCCATCCATCTCTACCTCTCTCTCTCCCCCCCACTATCTATCCCCATCCATCTCTACCTCTCTCTCTCCCCCCCACTATCTATCCCCATCCATCTCTACCTCTCTCTCTCCCCCCATGTATCCCCATCCATCTCTACCTCTCTCTGCCCCCCCATGTATCCCCATCCATCTCTACCTCTCTCTCCCCCCCCATGTATCCCCATCCATCTCTACCTCTCTCTCTCCCCCCATGTATCCCCATCCATCTCTACCTCTCTCTCTCCCCCCATGTATCCCCATCCATCTCTACCTCTCTCTCTCCCCCCCACTATCTATCCCCATCCATCTCTACCTCTCTCTCTCCCCCCCACTATCTATCCCCATCCATCTCTACCTCTCTCTCTCCCCCCCACTATCTATCCCCATCCATCTCTACCTCTCTCTCTCCCCCCCACTATCTATCCCCATCCATCTCTACCTCTCTCTCTCCCCCCCATGTATCCCCATCCATCTCTACCTCTCTCTGCCCCCCCACCCACCTGAGTTGGGATCTGCTTGAGGTTTCTGCCTGTTCGTCAGTTTTTTTCTCTCTGTCTCAATGTTCTTGTTCATGGGGGATTGTTTGGTATCTAAAGAGTACGGTCGAGACCTGCTCTTCTTGGAAAGTCCTTTGAGATAACTTTTGTTGTAATTTGGTGCTATATACTGTATATAAAATTGACTTGACAAACACACAAGCTGGCAAATATTAAAATGAAACAAAAATCAAAACCGCAGTTGTAGGCCTGAAGAAAACTGTTTGGCCGTTTCACTAAGGAGAGCAATAAAATAACTGTGGTACCTTGGTTAAGGGTTCTTGGTCCATTCTGCACTCTATTCCTGTCTGATGAGTTTATTTCATGTTACTTGTCTGTTTTGTGTTCTTATGTTTTACATCTGTCATCTTGTTTCGTCTGTTGTGCCTGATACGCACCGATGGAAACACCAAGGGATGATCTTTTCTATGTCTTGTTGTCCTTTCTATTTAGGTCAACATTAGTCTTGATGTCTGACAATTTATGTAAAATGAACATAATCTAATGAAGTAACAAACCTTTTTTGAAGATGTAAGGAGTAGACAGTAAACAAGTAAATAAATACTCAAGTAAAGTACAGATAACTGAAAACTCCACCCAAGTACAATAACAAAGTATTTTTTTATAGTATTATAACAAAGTATACTTTGTTACTTCTGACCTTTGACTTAAGCCTGTGGTGCATCCGATTTAGCAATACAGTGTCTTGGAGTCCATTGACTTTGCTGATGACTGTAATCAATACTAAACAGGCAAACAAGATAACACAGGGGAATGACTAAGCAACAAACCGAGTAGAAATATTTCCTGCTGCTCACAGAAAGTATGTACAGCGAATATCCTGCCGATGACCGTCGAGTACAAAATCTAAGACACCAACTACACAATGGTTAACTCAAACTTAATCAGGCTACACTAAATCAGTCTCTTATCCTAAAACCTCTGATCCACACGTTGACCAATAAACTCTAATTCTGACATACCACTTCCTTTTAAAACCATGAACTCTTCACAATAAGAGAACATATTTAATTTTACATCTGTATCTTATAACGTATTTATTACTGTACTTCTGTTTATCTTTCCTGGAAACATATTTATGATGTATGTTTTGACCTTGCTCATAACATCTTTATCTTAACATTATTGCTATTACAATGTGTTATTTTTTTAACCTGGTTACAAGACAATTTTCTGTTGTTATTGTGCTGTTTTGTTCATTTGTCCAATGACATTCCTGTTAACGCCGTCTTTATAGTGGACATACTGTTAAACCAAACTCCACTCTAAAGGTTTTTACCATTAAAAACTTCTGTTCACCACCACTAAGACTCTTTTCTGATGGCTCACTTCTACAGGCTCTATCAGCATTAAATTTACTCAGTGACATCATTAACTAACTAACGTGTGATGATGTCATTGATGATCCCAGAGTTAATCGTCCTCTCTGTGGCTGCCCTAACGCCACATATCTCTTCTTCTACTGTCCTTCACTCTTTGGGGCACTAAAGAAAATCATAAACTGGGTTTTTATAGGTTGATGCAGATTTTAGACATCTGACACCAGATTTTACACTTCAGATATCGGATTCACATCACACGCATGAGGTGACTCAGAGAAAACAGGGTCAGCAATGAACCAGTCTCTGATGCTCTTGTTGATCCTCCTCAGCACCAGCTGTCATTTAGTCTTTGTAACTTTAACTGAATGAACAAACAAAAAACAAGATAAAAAAATAAACATGAGAATACAAAAAAGGCATAAATATGATTTAAACGAGTGAAACTCTTCAGGTGAATTCACATTCCACGTTTCAGAAGTGAAACTGTTAGATATGTTAAATGTGAAAACAAACAACAGATTGACTTGAATGAAAACATTTAATAAAAGCTGTCTGTCAGAGCTAGCTGCTGTCATTAGCTTCTGTCATTAGCTGCTGCCATTGGCACATCTCATTTCTCCTGGCGGAATGCCGGGAGCTAAATTCCATCCAGTCTCTGTCATCCGTCTGATTGTCGCCCAAACTAAAGGTTCTCTGAATCAGGTTGTCTTTGATTGGACAAGCCTCCTCATGAAACACACAGTTGGTCGTCATTAGCAGAGGTTTTCCTTTTTTACATTTCTCTTCTTCCTGTGTCAGTGTGGTCCATGAGTGACAGAAAAGTCTTCAGTCATTTGACTTTTCACTCAGTTTTAATTTTAAAATGATCCTGTTAGTTTTGACTTAATCTTTGTATCCAGTATAGGGTTGCAGCAGTTAACAGTTTCACAGTATACCACAGAATAAAATTTTATGCTTATCCTACCATGAACATTTGCTTATTACCAGTGTTATTAAAACCAAAGGAGAACCTCAGATGTGCCTCTCCATTACTCCTGGACTGACTGTCAGACAACAAAATGGGAGCCACTGAGGAAATGGCAGAGAGAAGTGAGACAGATAGCACTGATCTCCATACCCCCAAAAAGAAAGTCAAATCAGTAATGTGGGATGACTTTGGATATCAGAAACACCAACAAGGATTAAAACTGACGCTAAGGGAGGAAACACGTCCAACTAGTTCACCATCTTCACCAACATCATCCCTCCATCAGATCACAGTTTGTGTCCCATTCATTACTTTACTCCTAACAAAGAAACTTCATTCATATGACTAATGAGAGAAAAAACCCCAATGGAAATCAGTCAGTTCATTTTCTACTGTAACTGAAACTACAGAGAAACAGTCACTGTCTACAGCTTCTTTACAGCTATTGCAGTAAACATACATGTATCTGTAGGATCTTTTATGTTGTCACACACTTCATAACATTATGAGTCTGGAAGTGGAGCAAAGAAGTGGTTTACATTTATGTGCATTACTTCTCATGACATTTAATAGCTAAGGTAAAAAGAAAAACCTGGATTTTCCATCTAAATGTCGATCATAAAATGTGCTATCGAAATAATTTTTCTCATCCCCATAGCAACATCCATGTGTCTGTTAAACTAGCTCCATCTCAAGTTAAATCCTGCTTCACATAGATTATATTTTCAAAGATCCTGTTCCTTTTGTCCAACTAAGTTCTTTTGAAATAGAAGATGTATAGCTTTATTATTTCATTTATTTTCAGAGGCATTTTAATCATACTTCCACTGAGAGAATATGAACCGTTAGTACAATCGAAAACAACTTCTGTACATCGTACATACCACTACTACTTCTAAAATTAACAGTCAAATATTGTATACCATGATACTGTGATATTTGAGAAGGTTACGTACGATACTGTGAAAATATCATACCGTTGCAACCCTAATCCAATAAACGCTTTTAGTTATCGGTCTGCCTGGATAAAAAGTCTATATCAGAAGATCAGTCCATCTGCTTTGAATCTTTACTGAGATTATCAGAATCAAGCAATCTTGTAACTGCTTTGGCTACCTATGAAGACTCCTGCCATCGAGGTCTCAAGCCACTGATTTTAATGGCAGTTATTATAACTGCTTATTCAAAGTGTTGCATGTGAGCTAAAATCCCTGTAGATTACAGACAGTCTTCAGATGTTTGTGTCATTTGGAAAATATACAGTCAAAATGTTCAGTTAAGGTGGCCCCTGGTCTGAGGACTCCCCACTACATTTGTGTTTTCTGAGCTGCCAATGCCAGACAAATCTTCTGTCACAAACCCGGCAGCTGTATGGTTTCTCTCCTGTATGGGTTCTGACATGGTTCTGCAGAGTTCTCTTATTCCCAAACATTTTACCGCAAAGTGAGCAACTGAAGGGTTTCTCTCCTGTGTGAGCTCTCACGTGGTTCTGCAGAGTTACCTTACTCCCCAACGTTTTACCACATATTGGACAACTGAACGGTTTCTCTCCTGTATGAGTTCTCATATGCAAGTGTAAACCTGATTTCCAATAAAAACATTTCTTGCAAAGAGGGCAGCTGAAGCGTTTTTCTCCCGAGTGTCTTATCATGTGCTTCCACAGAGTTCCCTTACGCCCAAATGTTTTACTACAAATTGAGCAGCTGAACGGTTTCTCTCCTGTGTGACTTGCCAAGTGACATTGCAGACCTCCTTTCTGAGTAAATGTTTTGTTACAAAAGGTGCAACTGAATGGTTTCTCCCCTGTGTGGGTTCTCATGTGCAACTCAAAGTCTGAATTCCACAAAAAACATTTACCACAAAGCGAACAGCAGAAGTTTCTTTCTCTCTTGTGACCTTTCACATGGTCCTGCAGAGATGTCTTACACCCAAATGTTTTACTGCAAACTGAGCAACTAAATGGCCTCCCTTCAGTGTGAGTTCCCTTGTGTGCCATCAGCTTTGATGGTCGGTTGAATCTTTTACCACACTCAGAGCAGATAAATGTTTTCTTCATGCCAGTGTTAAGTCCTACATCACTTACAGAGACTTCATTATTATTCAGGAAGTTTGAACCTGACTCAGGTTCTCTGGTCGCCTCCCAGTCATCATCATTGTCCTCAGTCTCAGATTCAGGAGAGTCTTCATCATTGTCAGGGAGCTTGTCTAGTGCTGGTCCTCCGCAGTCCTCTCCATTAGGTTCTGTTTTCATCTGTTCAGTTTGATGAAGCTGTGAGGTCTGAGGTTTCTCTACGTCGTCTTCCTTCTTCACAGGAATAGGAGTTAATGTCTCCTCCAGAAGCTCTCCCTCCACACTGGTCCAGAGTTTCTCCTCCTCCTGTTCCTCTTTAATGTGTGGGGGCTTTGGTGCATCCTTCTGGTCCAGACAGCGGCTCCACTCCCGTTTCTCAGAGGGAACTTCTTCTATCCTCAGTGACAGCTGCTGGACGTCTGCAGGAAACATGGAAAGACAAACGCATATTGAGGAAAACTGACTTCATGTTAACAGGATTGGCACCTTTCAATTTTGAACTGATACCAGTACCCAACTGTAGGTTTTAGGAGAAACTTAACAACCTGTCCTGCCCACAATCATCATAGGGAATGTAAGTGCTCTTACCAGAAGTGAACAGACACATAGCTAACTACACTACCTCTGGATATGAATACTGCATTGGACAGCTTCTTTTGCTGCAAATGGACAGAACAAATGTCAGCGCTGAGAAAGGAAAGGAGGAGTCGCCTGGTGTCGCCCCGCACACATTACTAATAAAGATCAACTCTGCAGTAAAGCTATTTAACTGCTAGCCTTTAGCTTGAGGCCATGCTACCTACCGAGGGATTTATGCTCCCCTCTTGGCTAACACTGAAGCAGCCTGTGATGTTATCCACTCAATTATAAGAAGGCTGCTGACACAGCATGCCATCTTTCTTATTTTTGGTGAGATTAATCACATCCTCTGTCCTCCACTCTACTTAAGTCTGTTACATGCTACACCAGGGACAATAAAGTACTGGACTTATTCTAACACTGTGGAGGCATGTAATTCATCACCTCTCCCTCCCCTGCGAAGATCTGAACCTAACCTGGTGCACCTCCAGCCTGTCTAGAGACAACCAGCTGTCACTCACATTGTGAAGAGGTGGTGCAATGAGGCAGAAGAGGCTCTGAAGGAGTGGTGTTACACAACTGTGTGGTAAGTACTTTGTGATTCCCAGGAAGAGGACACTGACAGTCTCATGCACTGTATAATGGACCACATTAACTTCTGTGTTGAGAACACAACAGGACGATGCAGTGTTTTTCCAACCACAAACCCTGGATTACTCCTGGCATTTAAGTGCTCCTCAGGGAAGAAAAGGGACATTTAGGTCGGAAAATACAATATGGAGGACATGAAGGATGTGTAGAAAGAGTTGAGGAACAAGATCAGACAGAGATCGAAGGCTACTGGTCCAGATGGCATCAGGTCAAGGTTCCTCTGGTCCTGTGCAGACCAGCTGTTTGATAGTTATGGAAATTTTAAATCTGAGCCTGAAGCTGGGCATAGTGCCAGAGTTGTGGAAAACATGCGGTGCCAGTGCCAAAGACCCCACACCCAAAGGATCTCAACAGCTTCAGGCTTGTGGCACTGATCTCACACATGATGAAGACCCTGGAGAGGCTAGTCCTCATCCTTCTTCGCCCCCTGGTCAGTTCATCGATGGACCTGCTTCTGTTTGCCAACCAACCTGGAATTGGAGCAGATGACCCTGTCACCTACCTCCCACACAGATCCCTCTCTCACCTAGACAAGGCTGGAAGCACTGTGAGAATCATGTTTTTTTTATTGCTCCAGTATTTTCAGCACCATACAGCCTACACTTTTGTGGGGCAAGTTGGAGTGGACTTGGGAGGACCACCACTTCACAGCATGGACCCTGGACTACGTCACCAACTGACCACAGTATATGAGGACAAAGAGCTATGACTCCACAATACAGGGGCCCCACAGGGAAAAGTTCTGGCTGAACAGAGCAAACTATATCTGCTGAGGAGACTCAGGTCCTTAAGATTGTAGGGAGCACTCACAAGGACCTATGACTCGGTGGTGGCATCAGCCATCTTTTATGGAGTGGTCTGCAGGGGCAGCATCTCAACATTAGACATGAAGAGATTGAACAAGCTGGTCAAGAAGGTTAGCTCTGTTCTGGTCCGCCCTCTCAACCTTGGGGAGGTGGTGTGTGACAGGAGAATGATAGGTAAGCCGTCATGTCTGCAAGGGAACACGTCCCTCCCCATGCAGGATGCCCTGACGGCACTGGGCAGCTCCTTCAGTGACAGGCTGCTGCACCCGCAGTGTGTGAAGGTGCTATACTGTAGATGTTTCCTTCCTTCTGTAGTTTGAGTACAGTACGGCTCAGCACTCCCTGGAAAAAGAGATCTGTGGAGCAGAAGCGCCAAAACGTTTTCTAGGGAAAAAAAAAATTTTCTGTCAACTTTCATCATGTTTTCGATATAATGGGTTGATACAATAAATATCAGTGCATTAGATAATTTTTTGCTGCTTCAATTGTTGTGAACAACCGTTATTTAAGTAGTAGCATTGGTAGCACTCTCTGGTAGCACCACATGCCACTTTACAGCATTAATAGTCGGTGGAATATCTCTGCTACATTAACCAGATCTACATGGCTGTCAGAAACGAAGGTCCTCCTGGTCCTCCATTAGAGACTCATTCAATTTCATTTCAAAAACATCTGTAGACTCCTGTAGACTCCAGGAGACTCCGAGGAAGGATGTCGGGTCACAAGTAGTCCTAAATACTTAACTGACCAATCAACATTCATTAGCAAAATGATAGTGTTTTGTGGGCAAAATCACCTTCCTTGTAAGAAAACATTGGTGTTTTAATTTCACTTCTGATATGAAATCTATATTTGCATAAACTAAAATAAAATTGGTGCTTTTTCTCTAGAAGGAGATGATAATTTTTTAGCCGTTTAGCTCCATTCACTCCCATTCATTTAGGACTCCTTCGCAAGCGCCCTCTAGGTGAATTGCAGCCGATTTTGGTGCAACGGTGTTAATAGGGAGTGAACAGGCTGTACGGAGAATGGCTGTAGTCCATCCACAGTTAAACAGTCAATGGCTAGTTTTGTCAGCAGGCAAAGCAAGTTTGATGTTACACGTGCAGAACAAACAATGGCCGGGGTTTCTAAACTAAGTGACAGGTGCGCTGCGTCCCAATACTTTTTGCACGCACCCTGCTACCAAAATGCCGATTTAGCCTTACATACCATTCACTATGCTATTAAATTGATCTTTCTTTCTGTAGAAATATCACAGTAATGCCAGTAAATAATGTCTGTTCTTTTAAAACAGTATATTTACTCCAAAACTATCAAAATCGTGTCAAATAGACCCTCAGGTGACCTTGAACAGCTTTGATTTCACATAGCACTCCAGATGGCAGCACGTATTGATACAGCGGCTTCTCCAGCTAGTTTCATTGTTCACTGTTGTTAATGTCCAGCGACAGTGTGACCCTTTCAGAGAGAGGCTTGTGGAAACATTCACCTGTATTAAAGGCACTAACAGGTGAGCTTTATAGTCTTGGATTAATCTGTGGCCACTAGGTCCACTGCCTGCCACAGACAGTCATGAGAGGAGGTACAGTGAGTGATGTGAAAAATAACCTCCCAGTCTGTAACTGGGATTAATGCTTGCATATTTTCAAAGTAATGTGGCTGCATGAAAACATCCCAGACACAGCCATTCAGCTATATGGGCTAACATCAACCCCCAGTAAACGCCCATTTATGCTCCCTCTACATAAGTAAATGGATACATCCGTCTGTTTTTCCCCAATGGATTTTTCATTATAGCCAGGAAATTCAACCCATTCAATTTAATTACTGGTCTACTCAAGTTCCACCAACACGCAAGTGTTAAATCATATATACAGGATTAGCCGAGTTAAGATTCTTGCTTTCTTGTGTCTTCATATAAATGTAGCAAGATTCTAGGAAAACATGATGTATGTAAATATGATGAAGATAAATTATGCAAAAATCAGAAAATGTGCCATGTCTGGAAGTATTTCTTAAACTGACTTAACAGACCAGACACTTTCTGCAAAGCTGTTAATCAAACTGTTTTTATCACAATTAACTATCAAACAACTCTGCAAAATCTAACCTGATGTCTTAGAAAAGACTAAATTGTTAAAATTTTTCATTAAAACTTGACTAAAATACTTTTGTACTTTCTTTGACTACAATAACACTAAAGTGTCCAGACTTTTAGTGACTAAGATTAATAAGGACATTTGACACAGGACTAAGATAACATTGAAAAATGGATGACAACATTAAAACTAGTTATTTGTACTAACACTTATCAAAAATGAAACCACGTTGCTTTTGTTTTGAAATCCGGATGTAGTACACTGTATCTAGTTAGTTTAAACCGAGGCTACAGACGTTACAAACAGTTCAGTAATGTGGTAATAGTTTCAAAGAGTCAGTAAACACTGTTAGAGGTTGTTTACTGTAACAGCTGTTAGTAGAACGATAGAAAAGAAGCTAAATAAAGACGTAAACACAAACATTTAACCATTTCAACGTCGTTACTTTACCGTAAAGTCTGTAGTACAGCCGCTCTCCTGTTGTGCTAGCGGCTGGTTAGCTGTCAGTAAACAGAGTGTGAACAGTGAGAGAAGTAAAGGTAACCAACCTGCTCTGTGTAACCGAAGCTGAGGCTTGAAAACAGCGTCCAGTAGTTCTCGTTGTCGCTCGTTCTCCTCTTTAGAACGACAAAGTTCCTCCTCGTACTCTGCTATCGTTCTTTCAAACAGCCCAAATATCTCTTCAGCAGCCGCAGTTAGTCGCTGCTTCACCAAGACTCTCAACATTTGGCCTTTAGACATTTTCACACGATCACACAAACTTTATCTCCGTCAGAAACACCGTTAGCTCTCCATCAAACACTCACTCTGACTAGCTGAGATGGCCCAGTCGGTCTGTTTTCAGTTAGCATAATAAGCTAATTTGTGTAGACTTGTCGCCTAACGGGAGATGAGTCAGAGGTAAACCATCCAGAAATAGATGTGAACAGCTGAATGTCCGTTCAAACAAATTTATCCAGACATACGGAGACACTTTATGAAGAGAACAACAGGAGTAGTTGTTAAGTCAAACAAGACAGGCGCCATTTTGCTAAACACACTCAGCGCGATACGCCAAAGATCATCTAGAACAAAAGATGAACTTACACTTACACTTCGTATACACTTCCTGTTTCGTATGGAGCCCCCACAGTCTCATAAGGGGAAACTTTTTTAAACATGAGCGCACAAGTTATTATCTTGTGGAAACAAGATAATGTTTTTGATCAATTACTGATCATTCATCAGCGTTTTTTCATAATGAATGATCAGTAATTCATCTTGTGCTCACAAAAACATTATCTTATTCCCACAAGACGATAACTTGTGCGCACTTGTGGGAACAAGATAATTAAAAAATGCAAGCACTCCATCTAACTCTGCAGCTCGACTATAATCAGAACCAAGAGGAGAGAGAACTTTAACCCAGTTTTAGCTTCCTGTTATAACCAGAATTAACTTAAAGGTTCTCCTCCTTATACAAAGCTCTTAATGGAGCAGCGCTAACTCCCTTGTTCACTATTTATCTTCAAGTATATTGAGATCATCTGCTGCTGGTTAATTGGAGGTTCCCAGAAACAGAGAAAAGAAAATGAGGAATGGAGTTTTGGTACATTATGGCCCAAAGCTATGGAACATACACCGATCAGGGGATCCAGCTCAGTGAATATTTTTAAAAGCTTAAAACGTATCTCTTCATTTTAGCCTTTCATTAGCTTCTGGATACAGGCTTGTACTTGGCTTCTGTACTTCTTTTAAAATGTTGTGTTTTACTTGATTTTATACATTTTCTGTTTTAATTTCAATGATTATTCTATATAGTACTCAATCTAGGGCCTCAACGTACCTTAGGCCTATTTTTATTCCTATTATTAAGTTTGTATGCATCTCTATTTTTACCTTTATTATTAAGTTTACATTTATTTTCTATTTCTGTCTTTTTTAAGCACCTGGTGCAATTAAATTCTTTGTTGTAAAGCATCCACATCCGTACCTGGATCCACCTCAAAATTTAATCAACTCCTCCTTGGCCTAAGACCCACTAATACACAAAACTTCACTTTGTTTGTGAATAACTTTTACACATTTTAATTCTTATTATCTTTCCACAGAAATTAATAGTTGAAAGACGTACTGGATTTTTGTTGTAACTAGTTTGAACACTGCCAACTTATCACAACACCACCCTTTTTCTTTTGCTACTTCTTTTGTTCTTCTGTTGGGACTTTGCTTTACAATTAAAATCTTTTTTTCTGTTGATTTTGAGACCCCAAATAATTATCACTCGGCAATAATTGTAATGTCCACAAGATTAGTACAATCAAAGTCTTACAGAGTCAGTATAGCCAGACCAAAATATCAAAAATACATCATGCATCTTCCTTTTAAACTCCAAACATATAAATCAGGATCATCATCATCACCAACAACACCAAAAGTGAGATCGCTAGACAAACTTTCAAATTTGTTTCTTGCAAAATGTCCAGAACAGCTTGTTCTTGTAAAGGAAGGCCTGATACCAGCTCGTTTGAAATGTCTACGGTGTTACAAGTTAGAACGTCACAATATTAAACTGAATTGAACTGAAAACTAGAAGGACACTCAGTAGAACATATATACGTATATATAATTAAATTAAACCCTAATCCAAAGCTGTCCGTATCATAACTGGCTGACCATTGCTGCTGCTGTTGGGTCAGTAACTGAAATACTAGGCTATACTAACAACATAATGAGCGGATGCAGAAGAAATTATATTTTCCAAGATGGAAATAATGAGGATATAAATGAAAATAGAAAATCCAGGTTTATTAAAAGGACATTTAGAAAAATGTGAGTAGTCAGTCAGATCATGTTAATATCCTGTGTTACCAGTTACAACCCTTTTAGAAAGAGATCATAAAAGCACCGCAACAAAGATCTTTGTTTATTTACTCTGAACACACCAGCAGCATCATAACGCCGCTCCAGTGTGTGATGTCAGATAGCATGATGGCATTCCTCAAGCTAAAAAGGTGTGATGTGTAACACAGCAGAGATTTTGTAAACAATGGATGGAATCACATGACATCATTCAGCATCCCTGTTACGTGGCGGCTGATCACATCTTCTGCTCAGAGGGTCCTGGACCTTCCTGTCCCCCATATTTGAGGACATTTTCTTCTTCTTTGAGTTAGCTGCTAATAAGCTCCTGCCTGTCAGCCGGTCACATAACACAAATTCAAAACATCACTCCTCCATCCCATCCTGCCCCCTCACTCCTATTATAGACACTGTTTTGGTGCTGCAACGCCCTCTGCTGGCAGCTCCATGGATGAACATCTTCCACATTAAATATTTAACTATGGACATACTTTTAGCAGTTCTAATATACTCTAAAGGTTCAACTACATCATTACAATCAATGATTGGAACTGATCTGGGAACTGCTGAAGAGTTTGGTTTCACACCAACAGGAACAATCTCCATCTTACAGCACAGTAGGTCAGTATTCACTTCCTCATTTTTAAGCTGGATGTTAGTGTTTGTAGTTGCCTGTCCATCTAACACATTTACCAACACAGAGACCAACACAGAGAAGGAGGAGCTTTCCCAGTTATGGAACCCAGTCTGTGGTGAGGTTCACAAATCCTTCACCACAAAATGAACATGAGCAACAGAATCGTTTTCCTTGTGTGGATTTTCTTGTAATTTTCAATTTAAAATGAATAACTGGATGACATCACTACAACGGTTCAATGAGAGTCCATGTAACTCAAACCTATCTGGATCTGAGTTCCTGGCTGGTTCTGGTCCTCTCCATCAGTTTTCATCTGTTGTGCTCCTGATTGGCCCAGAGATCATGAAGCTTTGAGGACTCAACAATACACTTGTGTCTCTTGAGTTGAGAATGCCACGTGAATCTCTTGTAACAAATCTTGCAGCTGAAAAGCTTCTCTCCTGTGTGGGTTCTCACGTGTGTCCGTAAATAACTGTTGCGTGTGAAACGTTTCTCACAAAGCAAGCAGCTGTAAGGTTTGTCTCCTGTGTGGGACTTCAGGTGATTCTGCAGATGAGCGTTCTGGCTGAATCTTTTAGCGCACACTGAGCAGCTGAAGGGTCTCTCTCCTGTGTGAATCCCCATGTGTCTCTTCAGATTGCCCTCCTGTCTAAAAGTTTTGCCACACTGAAAGCAGCTAAAACGTTTGCTGCCAGCTTTACAACGTACATCATCATCATCTAAAGAGACTTTACCATTTTTCAGGGAGTTTAAAGCCTTTTCAAGTTTTTGGGTGTTCGTCCAACCATCACTTTCATCAGTCTGTTTACAACACTCTTTAGTATCAGGTTGTCTCTCTGGATCCCAGTTCCTGGCTGCTCCACAGTCCTCTCCAGCAGGTTCTGCTTCCATCTGTTTAATTTGAAGAAGCTGAGATGATTTATTATCATCTTCACTCTTTACAGGGAAAGGAATGGATGTGAACTCCAGCTCTTGAAGCTGCTCCCCCTCCTGACTGGTCCAGAGTTCCTCCTGTTCCTCTTTAATGTGTGGGGTCTCTGGTGGGTCCTCCTGGTCCAGACTGGGGCTCCAGTCCTGCTGCTCAGAGGGAACCTCTTCTTCACTCACCGACAGGTGCTGGACGTCTGCAGGAAACATTGAACAAACACACATTGAGGAAAACTGATTTCATGTTAGCTCGTGACAGAATCCATATTCATCCATTTGCTACAGGATTCATTAATAGATTCCCTCTGCAGCAGTGAGATTAGTCTGTCTGTAAAGACGAGCGCAAGCTGTAAAGATGATTGTTGTCATGATAACATTTACCAAGTTTTGTATTGTGATACTCAATATGTAATCAGAACCAAAATCTAAAGAGTTGATTAAAAAAAAGTCAGTTTCGGAACACTGTCAGATCGCTGGACAAGATTCAAACTTGTTTTTCACAGCATCTTCAAATCAGAAAAATGTCCAGAACAACTTTTTAAGAGAAGGTCTGATATTTACCTCCAGTCAATAGTAAAGAAACCAAGTTATTTATACCGACTCTAGTTCGAAATGCCTCCGGTGTTACAAGTTAGAGCGTCACCATATTAAACTGAAAACTAGGACACTCAGTACACACATATATATACTGTATATATATATATATATCTTTAAATTAAACCCTAATACAAATTTCAATAATTATCCATATCATATCTGACCACAGCTGCTGTTGGGTCTGTAACTGAAATATTATACTAATAACATAACAAACGGATGCAGAAGAAAACATATCTTCCAGAATTGAAATAAAGTTAATATATAAATGAAAATACAAGATTAAGGTTTATTAAAATGGACATATATTTATACCATTTAGTCTTTTGGAAACAATTTGGAGAATTTTAAGTTGACAAATTAGTGACAAAAGCCTTTTCTGACTATATGGAAGACAGAGATAAAAATATATTCTCCATCAGGCCCTTTACCTGGATCCACTTTAAACTTTAAGGGGTTCATCCACATGTTCTACAAAGGTCCATCAAACAAATGCTGTTGAAAACATAATCACATTAGTGGAGAAAAATATAGGAATTTTTAATATTAATATTTTAAAAATCAAACAGAATACAGCATCTTTGTGTAAGACCAAGTGTCATAAATACATTTAAATAGTTAGGCAGATTGCCCTCTTCACATTATCCTTATCAGTCTTCTGCCCATTTTACACTTCTTACAATGGTTCTATATTATACATATATTCTAATGCTTTATAAAAGCGACCACTGACTGAAGCTGTTTATTATTAATGTTTGCAGAGCTCATCTTTGGCTCTAGGCAGTCCATCCAACACATTTACCAAAACGTATCTGTGGATATTCCTGTAAAATTAAATTAAATTGAATATCAATAACTGGATGACATCACTACAACTGTCCAATGAAACGGTTCCATGTCAGTCCATGTGACTCAAGACGATGTGGATCTGAGTTCCTGACTGGTTCTCGTCCACCAGCTCCTGTTTTCACCTGTTCATTTGATGAAGCTGTGAAGTCTGAGGTTTCTCTTCATCACCATCTGCACTCTCCACAGGGCCACTAGTGACACTGATGAGGTCAGATGAGGTCAGATGAGGTCTCCTGATTGGCCCAGAGTTCATGATGATCACCACCACACTTATGTCTCTTGAGTTGAGTAGGCCAAGTGAATCTTTTATCACAAATGGTGCAGCTGTATGGTTTCTCCCCGGTGTGGATTCTCTTGTGTAGCTGTAAATGTGTGTGCTGTGTAAAACATTTATTGCAAAGTGAACAGCTGTAGGGTTTCTCCCCTGTATGAGTTCTCACGTGTGACTGTAAATATATGTAGCGTGAAAAACGTTTAGTACAAAATGAGCAGTGGTGACTTTTTTCTCCGGTGTGAGTTTTCATGTGGTTGTCCAGAGTTGCTTTTCTAGTGAACCTTTTGCTACACAAAGAGCAGCTGAAGCGTTTCTCAGCAGAGTGAACTCTCCTGTGTGACTTCAGCTTTACCTGTTGGCTAAATCTTTTACCATATTCAGAGACGCAAAACAGTCTGTTGCTAGCATTAAACCCTTCTTTATTTTTCAGATAATTTAAACCTAACTGAGATTCACAAGAGTCTTCAGTCGTGTCATCAGTATCAGGTTGTAAATAACAATGTGGATCTGAGTTCCTGGCTGGTTCTGGTCCTCCACAATCTTCTCCACCAGCTTCTGTTTTCCTATGGTCAGTTTGATGAAGCTGTGAGGAGTGAGGTTTCTCTTCTTCGCCATCTTCACTCTTTGCAGGAACAGGAGTGAATGTGAACTCAGCCTCCTCCGGCCATTGAATTTGCTCTTCCTCTTGACTGGTCCAGAGTTCCTGTTTGATGTCTGTGGGATCCTCCTGGTTCAGACTGGATCTCCAGTCCTGCAGCTCAGGGGGAATGTCTTCTTCACTCACTAAGAATGGCTGGACATCTGCAGGAAACAGTGATAAAAACAAACAATGGGAAAAGGCCACTTTCAGGCTGGATGATGATTGGGGATAATTACAGACACAGTTTGTAGTGACTGTCACCAGCTGTGGATTTACCATCAATTCAATTATGATATACAACTCTTAGCTGGAGAAAGAAAATCTGTGTTTCCTGCCAGACTGGTATGACACCAAGTTTCAATGTGAAAAATCATTTTAACACAATTTCAACAAAATTATCACAAGCAACGGGAACCGCATTGAAAATTATTTCAAGGAAATTAGTGAAGTTACACACAAAAACAATCAAAATATCAAAAATCCTTTGGGGGGATTAAAGTATGTCGCTTTAAAGATTAAAAATATCAAAAGGTACAACAATGTGATGTGGTGCTTATTATGTGTGTCAAGTTTGGTGGAGCGCGAATGTAGATTGGGAAATATGGTCTGGACAAAAAATTATTACGGACGGATGGACGGACACAGATAACTATAACCCCCTATCATTTCATAGTCAGGAGGATAAAAAGCTAACAGGCAGAGCGTCAAGACAGCAGGCAACCAGCCTAAGGTGTTGAACAATTTCTGTAAAAGCAGCATAATCTTAAGTAAACGTTCCAAACTAACAGGAGGCACCCGACAGACAGTTATAGACTCAGTCTTATCAAAAGACAAACAGTCTGGCATTCCTCCAGGGTACATTTATATTCCCAGAGACAACTTTTGCCTTCATGAAGGCGATGTCACAACATTCAGAATCGTTGAGACATCGTAAATTTCGATTCTGCTTTTCGGTTCCTAAATAAATTTCACTTACGCTCAAGTTAAGTTTCAGTATCTGTCACTAAGACAGTGGCAGTGACCCGACAAGGTGACACTCCATTCACCTTAGTAGCAAATGGAAGAATGTCAGCAGAGCAAGTTGAAGAGTGACACGGAAAAATGACAAATTTCTAGGACTGCCTTCTTCCACCTGCGTAATATATCAAAAATCATTCTGTCTCAAAAATATGCAGAAAAATTAATTAATGCATTTGTTTCTTCCAGGTTGGATTATTGTAATTCCCTGTTATCAGGCTGTCCCAACAAGTCTCTAAAGACTCTCCAGCTGATCCAGAATGCTGCTGCATGTGTTCTGACCAGAACTAGTATCAGAGATCATATCTCTCCTGTATTAGCCTCTCTGCATTGGCTCCCTGTTTAAGACAGGAACGTCTGCACCTCCTCAATATAGCAGCTGTAATAAAAAAAAAGTTACAGTCGCTAAAGTAGATTCACTGTTTGAGTGTGGCGGCCATTGATTTGTGCTGTGCAGGATACTCCTTGTGTGCCAGGTATTGACCAATCAGTGGTCTGTAACTTTTCACGTGACCTTTTAGTACCTGCTCGGCTCGCTTGGAACCGAAACAGAGGTGGTACTAAAAAAAAAAAGTAGTACGAGGTACCAGGTACTTTTTATCTAATGGAAACACAAAAAAGGCAAGTAGAGTCGAGTCAAGTCGGTACTATGCTGTGGAAATGAGCTTATGTCCCTATGTACACCACACGCCAGTGATGAATTGCTGCACAGACTCTGAAATGTCACTGCAAATCAGTTGGTATGAATTAAGTTTTTATCAGTGGAAATAGTAGAGTTTTCGATTAACTAAGATAATTCATACAGAACACTGTGCCACTGTGTGTCTTACCTGTATGCTCCAGGGTAGGGCAGAGGAAGGCCCAGTTTCTCTTGATCCAAATGAATAAATGGAATGGTCAGATGTTCAGGCTTTTCCAGTCTACGTCCTCCGTTTGGTTTGAAACATTATGCTCCCATTCCTCCACTTTGAACTATGAGATTATAAACTCTGAGGTTTTGAAGACTTTCTGCAGTGGTGTCTACATATTTATTTACAGCAATGAGTCACTGCTTACAACTAATTTGGATATTTAACTGGACACTGATAACACACAAGAACATCAAGTCAAGTCAGGTTTAGGAAAAAATATGATTTTACCAACTCCTTCCTACAAACAACGGTTTTTCCCCAAATATTACACAAATGCTACTTTTACCGACTACTGCAGTTTTATAGATTCAACACTTGTAATATCTGTTGTATTGATCTATTTAAACTGTTGTGTGATTTGGTTATTAACAGCTGAATCTGTGTCGATTGATTGAATATTAATGTATTTCATAGGCCTTTCATGGAGTGTTTTACGTTTTAGACGTCGTATAATGCCACACTAACAGAAGTGCTAAACGCTGCCACGTTGAGGCAGCCTTTTACTGCTGCGATAACAAAATCAATAGTGGCATAAGCATGAATAAGACTGTTCTAGAGAAGTAAAGTGACCAACCTGCTCTGTGTAACCGAAGCTGAGGCTTGAAAACAGCGTCCAGTAGTTCTCGTTGTCGCTCGTTCTCCTCTTTAGAACGACAAAGTTCCTCCTCGTACTCTGCTATCGTTCTTTCAAACAGCCCAAATATCTCTTCAGCAGCCGCAGTTAGTCGCTGCTTCACCAAGACTCTCAACATTTGGCCTTTAGACATTTTCACACGATCACACAAACTTTATCTCCGTCAGAAACACCGTTAGCTCTCCATCAAACTAGCTGAGATGCTAATATGCTAACTTCAGTCACCGTCAGGCTGCTCCCAGCTAGCATGCTAAGCTAACTCTTTAGAGGATATTCGGAGATAAGTTGGAGGTGAAAACACAAAGTCCGTTCACAGATTTATCTAGACCAACGGAGACTCTGGTGGATCATTAATGTTGGTGGAGACACTTTCTGAAGAGAAAAATGGGACCAATTGGGGAGCTAATCAAAACAGACGCCATTTTCTTAAACACACTTCGCCACAATAAAAGTAGTTACTTCCTGCTATCACTCCCTTTTGCTTATCAAAATAAAATTTGAAGAATTTTGAAGTTCGAAGCTTTATTACCTCCACCAATGACGTCATGTTGTCGCCCGTGTCCGTTTGTTTGTTTGTTTGTTTAGGCAAAAACTACTGAACAGATTACCAGTAAACTTGGTGGGAGGATGAGTCAGAATCGACGGTTAAATTTTAGTGCAGACCCCGATAAAGATCCAGGACTTTTTTTCACATTCTTTAACATTGCAAGATTTGACATTTCCTTTAATTTCTTAGGGAATAATGCAAGGATTTAAAAAAGAAATCATGCATATTATGGGATTTGGTATCTATAAAGCATCTATGAGTGTGGCAATTTGGTTTATATCCAAGTAAATCCCAAATCCACCAGAAATATGTTTTCATAGGGAGTAGCCCGCCCTATAAATGATGGTCCCAAAGCTATGAGTTTGATTTTAGATAAGGTTTGATCGAATTGAAGGGGACTGTTGGCCCTTGGCAGAGGGTTGCGCTCTACTGGGGGACATTCTGGTAATTTTCCTGTATTCCTGTCTGAACCCTGGTTTCAAACTACTCATTCACACAGAAAATAATGTTACAATGCAAGCACCACAACAAAAGGTGAGAAATGCAGGTGAGGATCCAGAATCAGGGTTGGATGATTTAACGAATATTGATGAATGGATTCCACCATGTTGTGATTTGATGATACAGAATGAGTAAATAATTAATGAAGTGAATTAAATACTTACAGCCTTTATGTGAATTAAGAGATAAATAATTATTTCTCGCACTTGACACTTATCAACTCCTTTTTTAAAGGTGATTACCTTTGGATTTCCTTAATTACCCAGTATTATTGTACTATAAGATGATTGTTTAATGATTGAACCTTTTCTTTATAAGCATAAGAACTAATTTCTATTACATGATAAGATTTTAAAAAATCATTTTTTTCAATTACACAAACTATTTGACGGAATACCATGAGACTGGGTGAAAGGGTGGGTCGTGTGCCATGAAAGAAACTATCAAATTTTGTAGCTAGATCCTGAAGAAAACCACCATTAGTGAAATATGATTCTTCCTGAATAACTATCAAACTAATAATGACACCAGTGTGACTCCAGATTGGTCAAAGAGTCATGTGAGGGTCAAACTATCATGAGACTGTTGCTTTTAGGTCCAGTGACAGATTGGAGAAACTGAGCTGGTTTGGCAGGGATGAATTATTGCAGTATAATTCAACATATTACTGTGTATTTTAGTAGATGCTTGCAGGAATAGCAGCAAAGTCTTCTTAAAGTTGGATCTAATGTAGAACAAAAGTAAATTGGTGTATTGTTTGTATAGAGTCTAATCACAATTTTAAAAAAAATCCTAATTCATGTTTGGTGAGTTGCTATATTATATGTTTGTTGGGGTGTAATGGCAGGTTTCATGGCTGAAATATTGTGAAATGTCACCACAACAGATGAGGGACATTTAAATGTTCTGTGTAGAAGTTTTTGTGACTCCTGTTTATGTTCTCCTTCATGGGCTACAGCAGCTCCATACACTTGTCATAGGCTGACACCTGCTGGCAGCTCTGCACTGAACTAATATACCACAATCAGAACAAATCTGAAAATACACAGAATTACTTGGATTAAAAGGCTTTTAAATGCATCATAGAAATGTGGTTTAAATGTTGCTAGAATCTGTAGACACTCCTCTTCTCACTGGATCATACATGTCTCAATGTGACCTATAGAAAGCTGAGATGAAAGCTGAGAAGAAAGCTGGACACGCTTGCCTCCTCATATGTGAAAAAAAATTTTCTGTAGGATTTTTATACATAATAAATATTTGATTTAATAAAAAGACCATTGATCTGCTCATTTTTCATTTGAAGTTTCATCTATAGTATGAAGTCATTATTCACTCCAATTTATGTCTAACATTTGGTGAAAGTAGAGTGACAGACAACTTCTACTAAAAAAGAAACATATTACAAAATATCATTTTAGCCTTTTATGTACAATCTTATTCAAATATTCCATGGCTTCTGTAAACCTAAGACTTAGTAAATACATATCAAGCAACAAATGTGTCATATTTAATGTAGTCATTCAGTTTAAATCCTAAATATCACATATAATTGATATTATCAGGGCGGCCCGGATGAGTCTGTGAACAGATCAGGAGGTTAAGGACTGGGTCTGTAAACTGCTCACATTACCAGATATTCTGGTCTGAACATCAGGAGGTCCCAGGTATCAAGGTCCCAGTCCAGACTTCTCCTCCGATCAAAAACTCCTTAATGTCCTCATTAAGAAAAAAGAAATGTAAAAAATTATTTCTTTGCATTGTTTTATTTATTTATTTGGGGCGATAATAACAATATTTTTTTCAACAGACCCCACAGTTTTTAAACTACAGGCTTCTACCAAATGGTTGAGATGTCGCTTTATGGTAAAAGTACAAAATACATGCAAATAACAAAAAAGGAGAAAAAGTCAAAGAAAATACCAACTCTGTGAAGAAATAAACAAAGAATATTTTTTGGCATTAGATCCACTTCCCACCTCCAGTTTCTAGTGGTATGCATGAAACATTGCTGGTTTTTACTCATACAGAGGAAAACATTGTATTTCTGACATTTCCATCTCGACAAACCTAATGTGTGGTGGTGCTACAGCACAAATCTTTCTAGGCATTAGATCCACTTTATTTCTTGTGGTAAGCTGCAAAGCATTCCTGGTTTACATTCAAACACAGGAAAACATTGCATTTATGACATTTCCATCCCGACACACCCTTTGAACCGAGGTCACACCGCCCCCACTCGTCACAGTGAAGTGGCAAATGTCCATAGTTGTCATAACCAACATCTGGTTGTGGTTGTGAGGGTCTCGGGATGCAGTGTTTTTTCTGAGGTGGTGGAAAGCAGGGTGACGGTCGGCCAACTTTCAATGTCTCTCAACCAATGGTTTCTAGTTCAGTAGGCCACAGTCCCTCTTGTAGACCAGCCAGGAATTTGAGATGCAAAGGTCAGGGATGTATCCGAACAGGGGAACGTACCATCGTCTTGACTTTGCTGGGGTCTTGTACAGGTGTATCACCATGTTAGAGAGATCTGTGCCTCACATATGCTGACTGCAGGCAGGAATGAGAGATGGGCACGGGATGACAATCTTGGCGTGGATCTCTTTGCTCCACCATTTGACAGTTGCATAATCCCACCTGCGTTGCTCAGAAGGTTGACACATTTGTTGTCACACCACTTCACTGCGATCACCACTTCAGCAGATCGGCAATCAGAAGCTCAACATCCTTTCTTCATCAGATCTTTGTCTATCATCAAGGTAGCTCCACCGAGGCGGTTTGGTCAGACTATGCCGATGCACTTGACACCCAGGTTTGTGTGCAGGTTCTGGATCAAGTTGAAACTGGTGAAGTAGTTGTCACAGAAGACGACAGAAAGCTGTGGCTGTGTGATGGTTTTGCATAAACTTGTCACCAGTTTGGCCCCTAGAAGTAGGACCTGCTCCTGCTCACTTAGAGCTACATTGAAGAATGTTGAGGCCCCTTGGTAGAGTAGCAGGTCATGGATGATTCTGGATGAACTGGCCCAGCAGAACAATTTAAAGCCTCACTTGTTGGCTATATATTGGCGGAGACTGCTGCCCTTATGCCTTTATATGCCACCATGACCTCATCCACACTGTGCTTGTAAGTCGATGGGATCAGGAGACACTGTTCAAGAAGTATCTCAAAGAATCTCTTGAGGGCTGGTCCTGATTGGATCCCCTAACTCCTGGGTAGATTACAGATTGGTATGATGAGCAATATGTTCAAACATCTTGTCAGTGAAGAGCGTTTTGAAGTACTGGAAGGGTGTCTTTATAGCTTCTGGGAGTTCAAATGTTGAATCGGGAACCTAGAACGCCTCAATGTCTTCACATTTCCAGATTCTCCTTGTGCCTCTGTTTGGGCCTGAGGGTGAACTTGGGTCAGAGGTGTCCACTGGCTCCAACCAGGAAACTGTTTTAGGGTGTTTTTCCCTTTTCTTCTCATATTCCGGCCAGTGGTGTAGAGGATGCGCCTGTTGAGGCAACCTCCTCCTCATGCATGGATTCAAAAGAAGTGTCCTCAGTCTCTTCTTCTTGTGTGGGCTGATAATCTGGATCCTCCATTTGTCCATCATCGTCACTCAGATCAACATCAGAGTCTTGAGCATTTTCTGGTTCAAGGGCCAGAAAATTGTGCAGCCTTGCACCGTAAACAAAATTAAATGTCCATCTATTGTTTGTAAAACAGAAAGAAAAAAAAATCACAATTACAAACCATATACTCTAATGCAAGTAATATGTTACTTTACCAACATATGTCAATTTGTTACCATGGGATCAGTAGTATTATGAGTACTAGTAGTACTTCCATGTCCTACTTAATATATTTCTTGTTTTTACTTTGAAAACATCTCAGAAATGGTGAAAATATGCTGAAGATGGAATTTCTTCAAATAAATGCAATAATATAACGTTAAATATAATATTAAGAACAGTTTATGCTCATGTATTTCTTAATTTAATAAAAAATTTTAAATTTATTATTTTAGAATCACTGAATTCACTATAAAATGACAAATCAACCATTTGGTCAAGCATGATTTTAGACAATAAAATAAATCATATTAATGACATTACTTCAGGTTGTTTATGATGAAATAACATTAAATGTATCGTTGAATTATCAGAACGTTTGTATTTGATGGCAAATTTTTATTTTTATTACATGAGCTTAAATTGGCCCCAAGCTCCTGTCACCTGAGCTGGGCACACGACCTGCCTTAACTGTTCCCTCCTCAACAACTAAACAATTCAATGTTTCATTCCAGCGAAACAAGACGCTTCAGGTACTACTGCTGCTCTCACCAACACACTTATGGCTCTTGACCTGTGACTGCCACGAGAACCTTTTATCACAAACGCTGCAGCTGAACTGTTTCTGTCCCGTGTGCACCGAGAGGTGATACGTCAGATTTGCCTTTTGAGAAAAACTTTTATGGCACACTGGGCAGCTGTATGGTTTCTCTCCTGTGTGGACAGTCATGTGTTTCTTCAGACCTCCTTTTTGTGTAAAGCTTTTATCACAATATAAGCAACTAAATGGTTTCTCCCCAGTGTGGATTCTCATGTGGTTTACCAAAGCGCTACGCACGGCAAAACTTGTATTGCAAAAAGAGCAACTGAAAGGTTTTTCCCCAGAGTGACATCTCATGTGTCGAATCAAGTTGGGCCTCTGAGAAAATCTTTTACTGCAAACTGAGCAACTATATGGTTTCTCTCCTGTGTGAAACCTCATGTGTCTCCGAAGGCTGTCCTTACGACCAAATTTACGACCACATTCAGAGCAGATAAATGATTTTTTGACAGCATTACATTTGACGTCACTCACAGCAATGTCATTTGTGCTTTGAGAGTTGAAACCTGATTGAGGGACCCTGCTCTCCTTACAACCATTATCACTGACTTCAATCTTAGATTCAGAAGAGTTTGAAGCCTTTTCATCACTAACTGGTTGAAAACAGCTGTCTGGATCCGAGATCCTGGCTCCTCCACAGTCGTCTCCATCAGCCATGGTTTCCATCTGTCCAGTTGAGTTGCTGGTTTGAGGATCAGTTTGACTTGGATGAAGCTGTGATGACTCAGCTTTCTCTTCATCTTCCTCCTCCTCTTTCACCTCCTCCAGCTCTTGAAGCTGCTCTCCCTCCTGACTGGTCCAGAGTTCCTCCTGTTCCTCTTTAATCACTGAGGGCTCCGGTGGGTCCTCCTGGTCCAGACTGGGGATCCAGTCCTCCTGGTCAGGGGGAAACTCATCTCCACTCACCAACAGCTGCTGGATGTCTGCATGCAGAGAGAGAAAAAACATGAGTTTATGTTAACAGAAGCATTTTATGTTAAAGAGATATAGCATAAAAATATATCCATCCCAGCTCTTAAGATGCCCCCTCCCCTGGTTTAAACCAGGTCAGGACACCAAGACCAAAACTAGTTTACATCTAATGGCAGTCCTTCCAGTGCAAAGCCAAGGTATATAATGATATTAGTTCCAAATGGGATTATTTAGAGAATCAGAATTTGATATTATATTAATACTTAATAATTGATGGTTTGGCCCAGGGCAAGGTGTAAAAAACAATCTCAGCACTGATTCCAAATCAGATGAGTGGAAGAAAATTATGACGAACTCAGACCAGAGATTCAAAGAAAAGGCACTAAAAATGGGGTGGCTGTGCCAGCGACCGGTGAATTCACAGTCTAAAAAAATTATTTTGCCGTCAATTCTTCTGCTAATTTGATCATATATGTTGTAATAATTTCGTACAAACCGCCAAAGGTCATTTCAAGCGGCGATGTCCATGAAAAATACATTTTAATTGCTTGAGACAAAAAAATCGACAATCTTCCAAATGACAACAAACTCACTTCAGCCCCAGCTTTAGTCCAATTGAAATAATGACACAAACTTTTACGCGTGTATGAGAAGCAGCTCCAGGGAGGCATCATGGTTGCCAAGAGACAGTCCTCCCTCACAAGTGTCCTCCAAAAAAGGGCGAAATTATGCAGTTAGTAAAATTAAACCACTGTTTTTGCTGTGTCCATCTCATTTACTCGTCGTGCCTGTCAGCAGCGGCGGCATACTGCTTCCCCATCTACTAAAACCTTAATGAGAGGGCTGCCAATGGGCAACAATAGTGAAGTCACTCATTTATAGTTCTTCTGAGGTCGCTAGCGACTATAAACAAGTGATTTCAACGACCTTCAAGGTGTTAGCGAACTCAGCAGAACTGTTAACAAGTGACCTTAATGACTGTCAACGTGTCAGTGATCTCAGAAGAGTTTAAATATCTGAAACTCCCCACCAGTCAGAACTGAAGAAGCCTCTTGGATGAAACATCTTCAAACCCTAAACAGAAGTCCAGCTGTTTCAGATTCAACCTTTAAGGATTATGTACTAACATCCTTCATACAATCATGTGATTCATTAAGTGGTGAACCTCTCCGCCTCCATGCCCCTCTCACACCCAATTACGATACAATCACCTGTTACCAATGAACCCGTTTACCTGTGCAATGTTCCAAACAGGTGTTTCTGGAGCATCTTTAGGGACACTTGCATCAACTTCAGGAGGTAAAATAAGCCCGTTTACAAAAATCAATAAGGTTGATCAGGTCAAACATTAAACATAATGTCTTTGATGTATGTTCATAGAGACAGCAAAACCACAGCAGTGTAACATCGCTCCAGTTTGTGATTTCAAATAGCGAGATGGCGTTCAACAAGCAAAAGCAGTGTAACGTATAACACGACATTCTCGGGGTCTAGTAGTGTGATGTTTTACATTTAGATATGTCCAGTAGTGCTTTGTAAACAACTGAATCACACAAAGACAACAATCAATTATCGTCACTGTTACATGGCGGTTGATCTCGTCCTCTGATTGGAGGGTAATGAGCTCCTGGACCTCATGCTGTCTCCACAATCTGCAGACATTTTAATTTGATTTCCTTCTTGTTTGAATTAGCTGCTAACTGCTGCTAGCTTCTTTTTAAAGTAATATAATCATTAAAAGTTAATAGAGAACAAAACATGGGTTCTTATTTTTTTACATCATAAACTATCCAAACATATGAACACAGTGGTGCGTTTTTAAATCCCCTAACAGGGTTTAGACAGTCTAGGACAAAGGCACTGCATGACGTTCGTTAAAGTATTTTATTTTTATATTCTATACATTAATATTTATATGTTGTTACATGATTAACTGAACATTTGCCCTACAGGACCAAATAAAATGATAAAAACCATCAAATAGGATTAACTTTAGTGTATAACTTAAAAACCTTTCCTTGAGATCATTTTACATACACTATTAATCTATAGAAAACATTTTATATCATGGTATGCATTATCTGGATGTGAAATTACTACCTATATCAGGATTTTTGATTATATTCTACAGCCCTACACCTCAGTAAAGTACTCGAGTACATGTATACTTTGTTACTTTTTAGCTGTGTTCAGGTTTCCTCGGCCTACTGCTTAGCTTAGCAGGAGCTAGCTGCGGCTAACAGGCTGTGAAGGATAGTTTAGCTAACGTTATCTTAGCGACATCAGCAGTAAACATGTTTCCAGCAGGATAAATAAACAAACCTGCTCCTCGTCGTTTTATTTCACGTGTTAAAACCTCATCCAGCAGCCTGCGATGGCGGCGGTCCATCTCCTCCTCATACTCGGTGATTGTTCTTTCAAAATGTCCAAAAATCTCGTCGACGGCTGCAGTTAGCCTCTGGCTAACGAAAACCTTCAGACTATTCAGCCTGGACATCTTCACACCGAGACAGAGGACAGAAACCAATACTGACCAGTTTGTTTACTTGAATCAGACGGATGAAGTTTTGACTCGGCTCTCACTCCGGAAAACACGAGCGATAACTTCCGGGTCACATTTCAAAATAAAGGTTTCTTGTACGACTTTGTTTTTGTTCCCTCCACCAACATGAATCACGGATTTCAAATTGTAGATTCCTTTTTTAACCATTCTATAATGTTTCATAAATGTTGATATTCCTTTTTATTTTGATGCAGATTGCATCAGTGCAATAAAATCAAATCGTGCTCAAAGTGTAATTTCTAATATACAAGATTTCTGATTTGCATTCATATTGTTTGATTTTAATTCCTTCATCAAAAATTTGTTCTCATACTCATCCGTTTGTTATGTTGCTTGTCTGGTATTTTAGACTATGGTCAATCAGTTATTACAGCTTTTATAAGTTTTCAGTTGGTATAATTTAATTAAAAGGGACTGTTGGGCCTTGGCCAAGGTGTGCGCTCTACTGAGTGATTCTATCTTCAGGTGGGGATGTTCAACACCTTGATTTAGCTTGTTAGCATAGACTGAAAAGCATTCAAATGAATTACAGGTCGTAAATCAATGTTTTGTTAATTGAAATACAGTCAGAATACAGTCAAAATTGTGCACAATTTAATCTATTTTTTTAACATAAAACAAGGTTTGAATATGAATTTAAGCAGAAATCATGTCAATATATAGCGGTCAATAAAACTGTCTGTGCTCCTTCTGTTCCCTGAGTGAAAGTTCCTACCTGCACTGGAAGTGACCTAAAGGTGGCGCCTACTGGACCCCCAAACTGGAGGATGGAACATGTGTCAGTGTAGGATTGTTCAGCCTCGGTGGACGCCTGGATGGACAAACTCTGATGACAGGTGATGACAGGTGAATGGATATTTTTATTGGAAAATATATCTATATTTATAGATTTGTATAAACATTGTTTATATTCCATGTCAGCTACACCAACAGGTACAAAGATTGTCTGAAGGTCATTTTAAAACCATCTACTCACCACAAAAACACACAACTAGAAACCACACAGAGAGCGTAAACCTTGGCCAACGCGATCGTCACTAAAACTTCAACGATCAGAAAATAGTTCCCAGACTACAAACCAAAATCCTGGAACAAATGTTTATAAGAAGGCCTCATGAGCGTGCACAATACAAGTGGGAGGAGATCGTCAATTGTTGTATCATTACACCCAGGTGATGTCACCACGATGTCATCACTTTACTGGGATCTGCCTCATGATAAAAGAAGTAACACCTCCTAATTGGATTTCATATGTCTGTGAAAGGTAAGAATTTGTATCTAGAACCAATGATATGATAAATCAGGGATTAGACTAATATTCATGTATAAAGATATATCACTCATGAGGCTCATGATGCCATTGTTTCCTGTCATTAAAATGCATTTCAAATCTATTTTTTGAGCATGTGGTAGAAATTATTGTTTACATATATGCACTACCTTTACCAATAATAATAATACAAAATAAAAAAGATCGTAAGGTTGAGCTCTATAATTAACGTAACCCTGTTGTTGCACGCTCCGGTACGGTAGTTGGCGGTGTCACCAAGTTAATCTGTTTCACGATGCACCACTAATCCATGGTGGCGGTAATGCGCCATTTCGTTGTTTGCCAACCGCCAATAGAAATCACAAGAAGAAGAAGAAGAAGAAGAAGAAGAAGAAGAACCACTAATCCATAGAAGAGGTAGACGCAGCCTGACGGTGACTGAAGGTAGCATCTCAGCTAGTCAGAGTGAGTGTTTGATGGAGAGCTAACGGTGTTTCTGACGGAGATAAAGTTTGTGTGATCGTGTGAAAATGTCTAAAGGCCAAATGTTGAGAGTCTTGGTGAAGCAGCGACTAACTGCGGCTGCTGAAGAGATATTTGGGCTGTTTGAAAGAACGATAGCAGAGTACGAGGAGGAACTTTGTCGTTCTAAAGAGGAGAACGAGCGACAACGAGAACTACTGGACGCTGTTTTCAAGCCTCAGCTTCGGTTACACAGAGCAGGTTGGTTACCTTTACTTCTCTCACTGTTCATACTCTGTTTACTGACAGCTAACCTGCCGCTAGCACAACAGGAGAGCGGCTGTACTACAGACTTTACGGTAACGTAACGACGTTGAAATGGTAAATGTTTGTGTTTACGTCTTTATTTCGCTCCTTTTCTCTCATTCAACAAACAGCTGTTACAGTAAACAACCTCTAACAGTGTTTACTGACTCTTAGATGTTTAAACAATTACCATAATTATTGAACTGTATGTAAAGTCTGTAACCTCGATTTTAATTAACTAAATACGGTGTACTACATCCGGATTTCAAAATAAAAGTAACGCGAGTCCATATTCTGTCAAATCGTTGGTGTGTAGTTTTCGGCAGTAGAGGTCTCCCTATGACAACAAACCACAGACAAAGGCAGCCAGGGATCATGGGATTTGTTGTCTACATTGTTAAAACAACCAGTTCTGCTGATTAAAATCTCTTCGAGTGTTTTAATAATAGTAATATTAATAATCAGCTTTATTGGTCACATAATTATACACAGTACAATGAAATTTGTCCTCTGCATTTGACCCAGCCCTGAGGAGCAGTGGGCGATCCTTATGACGCCCGGGGAGCAAACTGGGTTTCAGTATCTTGCTCAAGGGTACTTAAACATGTGGACTGGGGGAACTGGGGATCGAACCACCGACCTTCTGATAAGTGGAAGACCGCTCTTACCACCCAAGCCACAGCCACATGTCATGTTGAACATGAATAAAAAGTGATGATATCTGGGTTTCAGCATTGTTATAAACATCTAGGATGATGTTGAATCTTGAATCTAAATCTAAGGTTAAGGAAGCATCATTGCTGAGTTTGAAACTTTGCAATGATGGACACAAACTTTTTGAGACTCTTCCCAGGCTGCGGTCCACCAGAACCAAAACATCACGTCACAACAACAGTCTCTTCCTGTCTGCCGCTCAATTTTAATGTGTAACATTAATGTATAGTCTCAGTTTTAATGGGTTACATTAAAATATAGTCTCAGTATTAATGTTATTTTAATGTACTTCCTCTGAACTATTTCCCTATACATGCTTATGCCTCTGCTGAGATATTTTGCACATACCATAGTTATATTTATTTTCCACGTTCATTGACAAATCCTTTTTAAAATCATACATTATTAAGTTTAAATATTCATTTTCACTTTGTATTGTTTCTATATTTTAAATCTTTTTCATATTTCTGCTTATATTTATGTTGACTTGCATGTTATGCACCAGGATACCAAGTCAGATTCCTGTTAGGTGTAAACTTACTTGGGAATCAAACATTTCAGATTCTGATGTGACAGGAGGAGCCATTATTATCTGATTATTCAGTTTTTGGTAACGATGGCGTTGGCTGAGGTGTATCATCTCTGGGTGTTCTCCAGTTATTAACTATGATGAAATGGTGTTGGATCACACCTCTAGCCAGCATCCAGGCGCTGTCTCTCTCCTCACCTCCTTCAGTTTTCATAAATTTGTCTTGTGTACTTTTAGCTTGACATACACTTTGTTGGTGTTTTCTGTCTGCTGTAGTGTGACATAATCAGAAATCGCTCAGGTGTTGCTGTCAATGTTTTTGCCTATGTTGGTTTGTCTGTCTTTCAGAAGGATTACAGGAAATATGTTTTAATTAAATGTTTTGTAGAGGGAGTGTATCGTCCAATGAACAGTCCATTAGATTTAGGTGTTGATCCGGATCATCATCTGGATCCAGATTGTTTTTAAATGGCTCTTTACCATTGTGAGATGGGGGCAATTACAAGATTTTATCTTCTAACTTCATGGATAATGTCTACAATGATTGGACTGATATTTGTTTACTGGGTCTGTAGATTTTAGGCTTGTGATAACTTCTACCTTGGTCTCATCGTCCACATGTGGAATTATTACTTCAGAGAATCGTTTTCTTAATGCTGTTATGGATATGTGGTCCAGCACATCGCTAAGATCTCCAAGATCAGCGATCCTGTAAGGCAAAACATCTTAAATTATAAACCTGCACCTGTGTTGGTCCTGTTCTGAGTCCGTGGTAAATTTGATTTGTTTTTTCCTCCAAAGTATCCTGTTAGCATTACCATGTTTGATCCTCGGCTTGTTACTGTGGCCCAGTCCCATTTCTTATTTTCACCCCTACCCCTTAGCCTTGTAGTGGTTGAAATAATCTCCTATGAAATGAGACAACCCCACAAGACTCTGATACGTAATCAGTAGTCGTAGGTGGCGTTATAACAGATGCGATGAGTTTTTTGCCTGGACAATGTCATCTTTATCTTCAGCTGTAGTGATTTCTCTCATGGGCTGTCTTACCCTGCCAGTGTTCACTGATATTAGAGGAGTGGTAACGTACAGCAACTTTGCTGCTGCACTTAAGTTACCCAGTGAGTAAATCATTATCCAGATCACGTCAATGATAAAAACGTATTACGATTAATCTTGCACATTCTTCTCTCTTTCCCAAATTCCTGTTCTGACAGAGATCATGCTTTTCACATTGCCCGAGAGTATTCTTCTCTGTGGGCTTGGGGTTCTGCTCTGGCGTGCTTAATTCTTCCTGTTGCTGGCCGTGCACACAATACATTGTGCAACCATCACAGCCTATACTGTTGTTTCAGCTCGCGTTTATACAGATATCCGATTCTGCACTGTTCCTACCACTGCTGCAGTGACAGGTGAAAGCAACACAGACCTCCCATTACTCCATCATGGCATTTATACAGAACAGCAGGTCGATGTAAAGGAGCAACAGGTCCATATTGAACAGGCTGTAGAGGCGATAGAAAGCTCTGCCCGGGTTACAATGATTCCAGTTTTCTTCAATGTGTTTATCTTTCAATGTTTCTTGCAGCCCTCCAGCAGCTGCCAGTGAGTGAAGAAAAGGTTCCCCCTGAGCAGCAGGAATGGATCTCCAGTCTGGACCAGGAGGACCCACCAGAGCCCCCACACATTAAAGAGGAACAGGAGGAACTCTGGACCAGTCAAGAGGGAGAGCAGCTTCAAGAACCGGAGGAGGCTGAGTTCAACAAGATCACATTCACTCCTCTCCCTGTGAAGAAAGAAGATATTGATGACGAGGAGAAACCTCAGACCTCACAGATGAATACAGGAGCTGATGGGGAGGCCTGTGGAGGACCAGAACCAACCAGACAGTTAAAATCAGACACTGATGACAAGAGTGAAGAGTCTTCTGAGACAGATGACAGTGATTGGAAAGAGCCCAGAGAACCTCCGCCAGGATGGGCCAAGAAACCATTTGGCTGCTCTGAGTGCGGTAAAAGATTCAGCCGAAACTCGAAGCTGAACGCACACATCAGGGTTCACACAGGAGAGAAGCCGTTCATCTGCTCTTTATGTGGCAAAAGGTTTTGTCACAAATCAGGTCTGGCCTACCACCTGAAAACTCACACAGGAATCAAACCTTACAGCTGCTCATTTTGTACTAAAAGCTTTACAAGGTATGACATCCTGCAGGTACACCTGAGAATCCACACTGGAGAGAAACCGTTCAGCTGCTCTCTGTGTGGTAAGAGGTTTTGTCAAAAATCAGGTCTGGACTACCACTTGAAAACTCACACAAGAGAGACAACTTACAGTTGTTCCTTTTGTAATCAGTGTTTTTCACTCTCTGAAAATTTACAGCTACACATGAGGACCCACACAGGGGAGAAACCATTAGTGATAAAAGATGGCGGTAAGAGATTTGGTCTGCAGAGCCATCTGAAATGTCGTACAGGAGAAAAACCTTACAGCTGCTCGCTCTGTTACAAACGGTTCACACGTAACGGAGACGTACAGCGACACATGAGGCTCCACACAGGTGAGAAACCATTCAGCTGCAAAGTTTGTGACAAAAGATTCACCTGGTGTTATCAGGTCAAACGACACAAGTGTGACGGCAGGTCCTCACAGCTTCGTGACATCTGGACCAATCAGGAGGGAGAGCAGCTTCAAGGTCTTGAAGACGCTGAGATCACCACGTTCACATTCAATCCTGTCCCGGTGAAGAGCGAAGAAGACGAGAAGCCTCACTCCTCACAGCTTCATCAAACTGATCAGATGAAAACAGAGGCTGGTGGAGAGGACTGTGGACGACCAGACCCTGGCAGGAGCTCAGATCCAGACAGTCTAGAGTCACATGGATTGACATGGAACCCATTCATTGGACAGTTCTGGTGATGTCACCCAGTTAATAATCCTGAAGTATTCAATTGAGTAGAAATGTGCAGGAAAATCCACACAAGCGCTCACTTTCAGTTTGTGGTTAAGGATTTAGCAGTTAGCATGTCAGTTAGCATGACAGTTAGCAGGATGGTGATTTGTTGGCAGGTCAATTAGCAGGATGATTATTAATTTAGTCAGCAGTTCTCTGGTCATTACTAGCAGGCCTGCTACCAGGTAGCATGTCAGTTAGCAAATAATGTAAGTAATGTAGCAATAACAGGCTAGTAGGTCAGTTTCTGACACCATCACAAGAGTGATGGGAAACGTATTTATGATCATGGGGCCGATCACACAGAGACACCATCACCAAAACCAGTGTTTTCAGATGTAGCACCCTTAGAATGCAGTCCTGTCTTTTGCCATGCATCATGTTTCTCTAGTAGTTGTTGGATGTAGCTAAAAGTTGACATGGTTTAACGCTTTAGTGCAAGGCTCTGGAGATGTGCCACTTTTTCCATTAATTACATTTGATTGCCGAAAACTTTAGACATATTGTCTTTGTATTGGTTTCTATTGGATTTAAAGTAATAAAGGAAATGATCACATTCTGTTTTATGGATGTTTTATAAAAAGTCCCGACTTGAATTGGGTTGTAGGTAATTTAGCAGTTTTGGCTAGTAGGTTAGAGAATGACATCACCACAAGTGTGATGGGAAAAGTGTGTACACACATTAAGTGGCCAGTAAAACCAGTATTTTCCAATGGTATGGTGCACAGTATTTAGATGTGGATAAAAGCTCCACAGACCCTCCAGGTGGTTCTGCTGCTGCCTGTAGAGATGAGTCACTGAGTGATCAGGACCCAAATGGTTTAATGCCGGGGAAAAAACTAACAAGGTTTTGTATAGCTATCAGTGGTCAGGTGCTCGCAGGTATAAGGGGGTGTGGCCCTGAGAACAATGTTTGTTAGACAGATGGGGACAGATGCTCTTTTTTTGATGGTCATACTTTGTTCATGTGAGGTGAAAATTAATTCAGTAAAGACTTAGCAGAGGATCAAAAATTCTTTCAAGGCCACATAAACAGGTCCCAGGTTCCTGATTTATGTATCTGGATTCTGAAGGGAGGACTTTTATCCATTTTTTAAAACATTTTGGTCGGACTACACTGACATTAAAAGACTTGTGGACATTAGAAGGATTGCCACGTGAACTTATTTTCTGTGTCAAAAAGGACAGAAAAATGAACGCCAGAAAGTTTTAAAGGATCAAGTTCCAGACAGCAGCTCTGTCAGGCTTCAGAAACAAAGACTGTTCAGACAGAAATGATCCAAAGAAAGAGTCTCGGCAGATTCGTTCCACCACCGAAGAAACACCAAGTGGGAGAAGAGGGAACAACAGTAAGAGTGGATGGAGATAAAACAGACAAGCTTAAGTGGGGAGGATAATAAGTGTTATGTTCATTGAATCGGTGTATCAGTGTGTGATTGTATTATAACAAGTTTTACGTCTGTATTTATGTCCAATCATCTCATGATCTTATAAATGTGTGGTGTGTTTAAAGAAGTTAAACTTCTGATGGAGGTTGAGAGATAGTTGAGTGCTGTGTGACCCTGAGACACTGAATGAAGACATCATCTTGAAGTTTTTAATAAAAGGACGGCTCAGTCATTAAGTGAAGTTCTCAAGGCACCATTGTGGCTGTGGACAAGACTCCTGATGCAGGAGCCAGTTGAGAAGAGATGGGGTCCAGTGGTTAGTGGTGCTCCTGTGCAAACTCTAAACTCTGAGAGATGCAGGTACTGATTTCTGGACTGTTTTGTCATTCGTTCTTCCACCCATTCCCCAGGTTTTTGTCAAAGGACAACTCTGTAATTATACCATGAATCATGACCACAAAGTCTAACAGCTCTGAGGCTGTTGACAAGAATCAGACCTAAGCTGGGGCAGCTGGGGTTCAGGATGTATATCTGTCTGTTAATCTGAAGGTCGAAGTGTCCTTGGACAGCATCCTGCACCCCACGTTGCTCCTGAGGGCTCTTCCATCAGTGTGTGAATGTGAATGAATTAAAGCTGGCTTGTGTTGTAAAGCGCTTTGAGTGGTCAATATGACTAGAAATGCACTATATCAATGCATTTGTTCTACCATCACCCCACTTCCGACCAGGTTGTGAGTATAATCACAAGGGAAATGGGGAGATGATAGAACTGTGATGACTTGATTAATATTCTTAATATACTGCTGCAAGCTTCCACATAACTAAATAAAGAACATAACCTGAATCTAAAGTCTTTTATCCTGATTTTTACAAGCTTTGTTGAAATGTTGAATTCCAGCACACTGTTCTAAATACAGTTAAAATGCTTCATTTGAAATGTTTTGGTCGTAGACAATCATCAGAAGAATGTTGTTTCTGTAAAAGGTGTTTCTCAGTCATTCAGGAGGGGCTCAGAGTGGAGCCACTGCTCCTCCACATTGAGAGGTGTCAGCTGAGGTGGTTCGGGCATTTGGTTAGGATTCCCCCCGGATGCCTCCCTGGGGAGTATTCCAGACATGTCCCACCTGGAGGAGACCTGTGGACGGACACCTAGATTGACTTGACTTGATTGAAAGTCTAACTTGATAAAATATAATTATTGTCAAATTTCCTGTTAAATGAACCTGAATTTATCTTGAGGTGATTTTGCCCTTATTGTTGTTTTAGATAACAGTAACATGTCTCTTATGGGTAATAAAGGCTCTTCCTCTGTATGGCCTCACTAAGAATATACATTATTATGACTCAAAAGCAGGATTTTCCTGTTGTAGTTGGTGGAACTCATTTTGAACTATTTAATAGAAGATTAAACACTAATGATAATTTTCTCCATTAATCGATTGATTGGTTTGTAAAAATAATGAATAAAAAAATCACGTTGATTCAAAGTGACTTCTTCACAAGATAAGACTTTTTGAAAAACATGAACTGAACATGAAACTGGCTGAACGTATGGCGCATATGCCATGGAAGAAACCAAGTTCAACTAATGATACCAATCTAATCCAGATTCTAGGTGCAGGTTTTCATAGTCCAGGAGTCGGATATGACTATCAGGGTCAGACTATGATGGGACTGTTGCTTTTAGGTCACATGACATAATGAGGAAACTCAGCTGCCTTGGTAGAGGTTTGCTCTCTGAGCGCTGCATTGTTTCAGTATAATTACCACCGCTGTGTATTTGGGTAGATACTTGTAGGAATAGCAGTCAAATAAGGCTTCTAGAAGTTGGATCTAATATAAATAAAAGCTCATTTCCTGTCTAAACCTAATTCATGTTTGATGAGTTGGTAAATAATTTATAATTAATGGAATATGTTTGTTGGGTAGGCAGGTTTCATGGCTGATTATTGTCAAATGATGCCACAACATATGAGGGACATTTAAATGTTCTGTGTAGAAGTTCTTGTGACTTCTGTTTATGTTCCCTTTAATGTTCTGCAGGTCCATATACTGGTCATAGATTGACACCTGCTGGTAGCTTTGTGTAACTGCACAGGCAGAATCTACCACAGTCTGAAAATAAAGTTTAACAACTTGTATAAAAGGTTTTCGGAGCTGCAGCAGGAGTTTCTGGGGGTTGAAGTAGTGACTCAATCATTTGTTCTCACACCCTCAGCTCACCAATCCTGGACGCCTGCTGTTAACGCTCATTGCACAGAGTTCCCATTAGCCCCCTGAGCTCCTCCTCAGGCTAGATGGGAGCCTGATCAGGTGACTGTATGTAAAGGTTGTTCTCTAATGTCGGCTCGAACCCCACAATGTCCCATCATGCCTCTGTAACTCCGGCAGGATCAAACTGAACCTGATCATTTGTACAGCCACAGATCAATGAATGAATGAAATGTTTTTCTTCACTGACTTCATTGTTTTGATGCGCTGATTTTAAACTGTAATGATAAACTGATTAACAACAAAGAGCAGTCTGACAGCAGCAAGGAATCTGTATTATTTTAATAGTTATTATTAATTATGAAACAATAGAAAAAACAATTCATGTAATCAATACAATTCCAATTATACAACAAGCATGGAATACTCAAACATTTAACTGGAGAGAGAGAGAGAACTTATGTAAATTATTTAAACGGCTCTATTTGCCACGAAAACCACTGCATGTCCGCTCTAGTGTTTGTTTGTTTTTTACCTCTATGCACAGGACCTGCTGTCTGTTCGATGGGAGAGGAAGTGACGAAACACTAGTGACACAGATACAGGACATGACGCTGGTGGCTGAATGTGTACAACAACATGGCGTCTAGCTTGGTTAGCTTGACAAATAATGCCTCATTGTTCTCTTTAGGATTTCTCTCCATCAACATTAATGATCAATCAGAGCTAATAGATGCTTAAATGAACCTGTCTTTGTGTAATTCACTTTATCCAAAATGTTTTATCTTTTGACTCATCTCCCTGATGGAGTTCGCTTAGCATGCTAGCTGAAAACTTAGCATCTCAGCTAGTCAGAGTGAGTGTTTGATGGAGAGCTAACGGTGTTTCTGACGGAGAGAAAGTTTGTGTGATCGTGTGAAAATGTCTAAAGGCCAAATGTTGAGAGTCTTGGTGAAGCAGCGACTAACTGCGGCTGCTGAAGAGATATTTGGGCTGTTTGAAAGAACGATAGCAGAGTACGAGGAGGAACTTTGTCGTTCTAAAGAGGAGAACGAGCGACAACGAGAACTACTGGACGCTGTTTTCAAGCCTCAGCTTCGGTTACACAGAGCAGGTTGGTTACCTTTACTTCTCTCACTGTTCATACTCTGTTTACTGACAGCTAACCTGCCGCTAGCACAACAACTTCAGATTTTAGACTGACGTAACGGTGTTCAAACGGTTAGATGTTTGTGTTTACGTCTTTATTTCGCTTCTTTTCTCTGTTCACCAAACAGCTTATCATCATTACTGAACTGTTTAACTGCAGCTTTATGCTATTGACGTCTGTAGCCTCGATTCAAACGGACTATATACAGTGAACTACATCAATGTGCTCTGATGTGCTCATTACCAAGGAGGTTATGTGATCGTTTATATATATATATATATATATATATATATATATATATATATATATATATACACACATATACATATAGTACCAGTCAAAAATTTGGACACAGTTTCCCATTCAAGTGGATGGGAAGGTATGTCCAAACTATTGACTGGTACTGTAGTCATAATTCTTAATAGTTAAAATCACAGGAGATATTTGCAATGATATCACTAATATACAATCCTGATCTTGTCACACATTCTAAATGACCATTATCACTAGTCTGAATTGCTGTGTGTGATGTTGCTCATGCGAGGCTTCTCATTGGATATTTGCTCTACTTCAGATTACGCTGACACAGTGGTGAAAAGACTTGAAGTTACAGTGCTGTACGTTCCTTGGCAAAATGTTAGGATAATTGTATATAAGTTATCATTTTTGAATGTGAGTTATCATTATTCATATATTGCGTGATTATAAGGATTTTCATTATAGTTTGATATTTCAATCTTTGTTATGAGACCTAGTAGAGCGGGATGTCCTTGAGAGCAGCTACACTGAAACTGCATGCCTACTAGATAGAAAGCAGAAATCACACCCACACACAGCTGTCCGGTTTATCTACTGCAGGCAGACAGCACTATCTGTTGTAGTCTGAAAATATGTACGCCTTCTGTGTGATAACCACCCTACCTGAATAAAAAAGCGATGCAGGGACAGCATCAGTGGGGAAGTTCACTGAGCTCCTTTGCTGGTGTCTGTCTCCCCTTGCAAGTAAAAAGATATCAAGTGTGTACTGTGTTTCCTTACTGCGTTCTTTATTAATATGTTTTAGGAAATTGTTTCCTGACAAGTTTCCTTGACACAAAAATAAAAACACAATTCATGATATATATTTTTTATCAAGTCTTTAATGCTAACAAATACAGGCAAAATAAGTGACAACGTGAAACAATATTATGTGCATTGTTTGTGTGCAGGGTATGTTTTACTATGGGATGTCTTTCCCCTTGTTTATCTTCAGTAAACAACCATTTGTTGTCTGAAACCTTTTACAGTGTTGCTGCATTAATGCTGTTCATTCACCTCTGACTGCTCTGCACTACTGGTCAGTGTCACTAAATGATCTGACAGTGATCAGTTGAATCTTGATATACGCTTATATATATTCTCTATGGGCTTAAGATCTGACCAGGCCAAAACATGTGTTTTTGTTGCCATGTGTGTTGGGGCATTATCTGGTTTAAAAATGGCCTCTTGTCTTTTATTTCCACACAACCTGTTCATGTTTGGCTGGAAACCTTTTCCTATTATCTTTTGGTTCTCCTTCATAATCATAGACTTTTAGCACCAGCTCATCAACACCAGATGCAGAAAACACCCCATCCCTTAATTCCATCTCCTCTTGTGTTTCTCAATGATGGAGAGGCATTCTGGGTAGAATTTATCACCTGTCCTAGGAAGACAGCTTTATGAAGCATTGGCTCAAAATGTGACTCATCACTCCAGAGTGATTCCAACTTCAACATGTTCATGAAGTTTTTAAGAGATTTAAAACTAAAATAACACCTTCAGTCTTGGTCACACAGAGAGATAAATAATGTTTAGTCACCTGTCAGGATGTGTGTGTACCAACTAGTCTGACAGTTTGGTTAGTTCATTCACTTAAAATCCTGCACACAGCACACACACACACAAAGTTTTATGTAAGGGCAAATAAAAATCAGATTGGAATGTAGCCGTCCTCCTGATAAATCCTGATGCACCGATAGAGGTGACGTCAAAAATGTCTGTGAGGGTGGAGTCTGTAAATCAGAGACAATCATTGGCTCAGGTGGGTGAAAATGAGGATGATGTCACAGCTGATGTCTGTAATACTGGATCTTAGCCCACTACTCTTCTCCAGCTTTATTCATATGACCATTATTGGCTATTGATTTTGTCAGTCAGGGCAATCATATTGTTTCCAATGCTGATGATTTCATGTGAACACACATTTTTCAGGTCAGAAATTCACAACTTGGGATTTCTGAATTAACCATCATCTTGAATGCAGCACAAGTCCCTACATGCTTGATTAAGTTCTGCCTCAAAACCCCGTGTTATTAATCTCAAGATAAATAATATCCCAGATCATCATTGCCAATTTCTATGCTCATGATATCATCTTGTTTACCACTGTGAACCAACTGGGTCTTCACAAGTTTACGGACCTCCCTGTTTAATTTAAAGCTTAAACTAAGTCCGAAGTGGTTTAACCCTTTTTAACATGAAATCACAGTCTTATTCAGTGTGTCTTTGTCTTTCAATGTTTCCTGCAGATGTCCAGCAGCTGTCGGTGAGTGAAGAAGAGGTTCCCTCTGAGCAGCAGGAGTGGAGCCCCAGTCTGGTCCAGGAGGACCTCTCAGAGCCCCCACACATTAAAGAGGAAAAGGAAGAAACAGGGACCAGTCAGGAAGGAGAGCAGTTTCAAGAACTGGAGGCGGTTGAATTCACCAAGTTCATTTCTGTCCCTGTGAAGAGTGAAGATGATGATAATGATAACGATAATGATAATGATGAAGAGAAACCTCAGTCCCCACAGCTTCATAAAAGTCAAAGTGATCAGATGGAAACAGAGGCTGGTGGAGAGGACTGTGGAGAACCAGAACTTGACAAGAACTCAGATCCAGACCTACATTTACAACCTCATACTGACGACATGATTAGAGACTGTGTTGAATCTGAAATTGAAGTCAGTGTTGATAGTAGAACCACAGATCATTTATGTTTAAACCTTAGGACAAACGCAAGGTATAATTCCTGTGAGAAGCTATTTCGATGCTCAGAGTGTGGGAAACTATTTAACCAAAACTCAAATCTGAAGACTCACATGAGAATTCACACAGGTGAGAAACCGTTCACCTGCTCAGTGTGTGGTAAAAGATTTGGCCAGAAGGCTCATCTGCAGAGTCACCTGAAATGCCACACTGGAGAAAAGCCTTACAGTTGTTCGCTTTGTAATAAATCTTTTTCGCGGTTTGAACATTTACAGCTTCACATGAGAACCCACACAGGAGAGAAACCTTTCTGCTGCAGCGTTTGCGATAAAAGGTTCACTTGGCTTTATCAGTTCAAAAACCACAAGTGTGGTGGTGAGTCCTCACAGCTTCATGAACTTTGGACCAATCAGGAGCATCATGGGCTGGAGAACGCTGATAAGTTCACATTCACTCCTGTGAAGAGTCAAGATTATTATGAGGAACCTCCGTCCTCACAGCTTCATCATAGAAAAACTGAACACATAAAAACAGAAGCATATGGAAGAGACTATGGAGGACCAGAACCAGCCAGGAACTATGATCCAGATAGTCTTGGGTCACATAGTCTGACATGTAACCCATTCATTCGGCAGTTCTGGTGATGTCATAGATTTGTTGATGTTGAGCTCTTTAATGTAGAAATTTACAGGAAAATCCACAAAAGCAAAAACAGTTCTGTTGTTCTGGTTCAGTTTGTCAGGATGTCTATTAGCAGGAAGTAAGTCAGTCAGCAGCTTAGAGAGGCATTAACAGTTTGGTCAGGTCAGGTTCAGTTAGTTGTTAGCAGTTAGATTAGCTAAGAAGGAGCCCCAAAGCTTGCATTGAAAAGCAAAACTTTCCAGGAGCCAGACCTGGATATGGAGTTTGCTGGTGAGCATCTGTTGGCTGAACCTTGAACCTTGAGTTCGGCCAGGCACAGCTCCAAAGAACTACAAGTAGATGTCGCCCAGCAGTACAGGTGGCTGACAGAAGGGCGAGAAGGTACACTGTGTAAATATCAGTCAAAGTTTCATTGAAATCAGTTATTTGTTCTCATTAAAGCAACAATGAAAAACTGCTTCCTACACACAGTCAGTCCAGACTGATCCCAGATCAGTTCAACCACTGGTTGGTCTGTGAGCGATTGTTAATGAGTAGGTTATCAGAGAGTTGTTAGCTCACTGCTAAACTGCTATGGTTATAACTAAACCAGTGAAGTTCAGAAGCTCTTCTGTCAGTAACCAAACAGCTTCAGGTGCATAAGCGCCTCCTCCTGGACTGAAGGAGGACCAGCTCTGCTTTACACAAAGCCCAGAAAATCAAGATGGACTAATCAGATTTATGCCCAACAGAGATGGAGATGAGTGGAAATGAAAGAGTCATGAAACAAAAGCTGTCAATTCTGATCAGCTGAATATTTCAGTTTATCTTCAGGCTTCAGGTTTTTTTTTGAACAGTTTCAAACACAAGGCAGTAAAATCTGAGTGATGTGAGAGAGAGAGAGCCTTCAGTTACATAATAGTGAAAATCTCATGTAGGCTGAACTTCATTGTAACCTGAATCAGCTGGTGTATCTGGATCCTTTACTGAAGTAAAAGTAGTGATACCACAGTCAGAAATACTTGCTTATAAGTATAGGTACGAATACTACAAAGTACTCATCGTCTAAAGAGCAGTACTGCCACATGGTCAAATGACTCTGCTACAAATTAAAGCGCTAATACTTTTTTTGTGATTTTGCGGTTTAATAATAAAAATTGACTTGACTAATATCACACTGTACAAATAAATAAATAAATAGTTTCAATCTAAAATCATGCATTGAAAATGTTACTTCAGTAAAAGCATGAAAGTGCAGTAAACTGACTTTTCTGTGTGATGTCATTACGTTATTGTGACAGGGCTTTACTGTTGGTTGAGGTGAGGTCAGTCTGAACTATTTGCTAGAGGACTGACACTAATAATTGTTCATCTGCTGATTATCCATCCATCCATTTTCTGTAGCCCCTTATCCTGTGCAGGGTCGAAGGGAGCTGTAGCCTATCCCATCTGACGTTGGGCGAGACGTGGGGTAACTTCTGGACAAGCCACCAGTTCATCTGTTGATTTCGTTCTCCATTAATTGATCAATTACTTTGGAAAAGTGATGCCTTCACAATGTTTAGTCCAAACCTCAACGTTATTATAAATACAGTCAAATGATTAAAAGGAAAAACAGCAATTCTTCACATCTGTGAAACTGGAACCATCAAATGTTTATACTGGAAAAATGATGTAAACATTTATGTTTAGCAATACATTTTATGTCATGTGACTTACTGATGAATACTTCAGCTGTCATTATAGAAACTGTTAGGCAGTTCAACTTATAGAAAAAAATCATATTTTATACTCTTCACATGTTTTGAGTGTAAAATCTTTGTCTGTGAAGCTCAGATACAGTAAATGTATTGGAGTAAAAGAAAACTCCACTACTCTACTACTAAGAAATGGTGAAGACCAAATACCTCAAATTTGTACCTGAATGTATGTGATAAAGCTGGAATACTAACTATTTGTTATTATTATTATTATTATTATTGACAGGTGGTCTGGTTGACGTGCAGATGTCAGTATAATTTTGGTGGTTTTATTTTGACAGGAAAACGGAAGTGACTCCTGAAAGTGATTTTCCGTATTGTGACCGTCTTTCACAAAATGGCGTCTGTCTTGTTTTGTTAAGTAGTAAATTAAGTAGAGCTGTTGTTTTCTGCAGGACGTGTCACCATCAATAATACTGATTAGAGACTTTCTGTGTGTCTGAAGGAACTTTGAGCTGTTCACTTCTTTTCCTGATGTTTTAACTCTGATTGATCTCCCGGTAGAAAGCAGGAAACAGCCTGACGGTGACTGAAGGTAGCATCTCAGCTAGTCAGAGTGAGTGTTTGATGGAGAGCTAACGGTGTTTCTGACGGAGATAAAGTTTGTGTGATCGTGTGAAAATGTCTAAAGGCCAAATGTTGAGAGTCTTGGTGAAGCAGCGACTAACTGCGGCTGCTGAAGAGATATTTGGGCTGTTTGAAAGAACGATAGCAGAGTACGAGGAGGAACTTTGTCGTTCCAGAGAGGAGAACGAGCGACAACGAGAACTACTGGACGCTGTTTTCAAGCCTCAGCTTCGGTTACACAGAGCAGGTTGGTTACCTTTACTTCTCTCACTGTTCATACTCTGTTTACTGACAGCTAACCTGCCGCTAGCACAACAGGAGAGCGGCTGTACTACTGGTAAAGTAACGACGTTGAAACGGTAAATGTTTACGTGTTTATTTCGCTCCTTTTCTCTCATTCCACAAACAGCTGTTACAGGAAACGACCCCAGAACAGTGTTTACTGACGGTTAGAAAACTTTACCATAATTACTGAACTGTTTGTAACGTCTGTAGCCTCGATTTTAACTTACTAGATACGGTGTACTACATCCGGATTTCAAAATAAATGTTGAATGCACATTTCTAGCACTTTTCTATTCATTGACCACTTAAAGTGCTTTACAACATGTCGACATTCATATTGTTGTATTGTTTTTTAAGTTTTGAGAGCCCAAATTCAGGCAAGCAATTATGTTGTTTACAATATTAGAATGTTTTAGTTCCGACTTCTATTTTACTTCATATTGTTTACAATATTAGAAGGTTTTTGCTCCATTTCCTGCATTACTCTATTTATTATATTGGTAAACGGTAATTGACTATTTATATATCGCTTTTCTAGTCTGAACGACTCAAAGCACTTTGCAACACAAGCCAGCATTCACCCATTCACACAAACATTCATCAAGTGGTGACAATAGATGGTTTTAGCTTCGCCCCCTACGCTAATGGTGTCTACAATATTAGAAGGTTTTAGCTCCTCCTCATACGTTACTTTATATCGTTTACAATATTAGATTTAGACTTTGAAAAACCCATTTCAAGAACCAAAATTATTCGTCCACATGAGTAAAGGTGTGTTTTCAAGAGATTTGAATAACTTTTTCATAGATTTTGGGTCAAATTACCTTTTTCCTCATTGGTTTCGGACAAAAGGAAGCCTCATCTTCAGATGCTGAGATTGTTAAAAAAAATAAAATGTGTTTGATATCATAAAATCTGATATCAAACACTCGAGTATTATGTTGTAATTAAGCACCTTAGAAAGGTGAATTTAAGAAGAGATGTAAAAATGGAGCAGATGCCCTCAGACCCAGAGCATTAATTAAAAATCACATTCTAAACCAGTGTAACTTAGATTAAATACTTGATAAACACATTTAATGTTGATACACCACTTTTATTTATTTTCCTCAATCTCAACTTGATGTCAATGGTTTCTGTGTTAACATAGAATCATGATGTGTGTTTGTCTTTTAATGTTTCCTGCAGATGTCCTGCAGCTGTCTTTGAGTGAAGAAGAGGTTCCCTCTGAGCAGCAGGACTGGAGCCCCAGTCTGGACCAGGAGGACCCACCAGAGCCCTCATACATTAAAGAGGAACAGCAGGAACTCTGGACCTGTCAGGAGGGGGAGCAGCCTCTAGAGCTGGAGGAGGCTGAGTTCACATTTACTCCTGTCCCAGTGAAGAAGGAAGATGATGAAGAGATATTTCAGTCCTCACAGCTTCCTCAGACCGAACAGATGAAAACTGATGGAGACTATGGAGGACTAGAACCCGCCAGGAGCTCAGATCCAGACAGACATTTAAGACCTGATACTGATCACCTGACTTCAGAGAAACCATTTCGCTGCTCTGAATGTGGTAGAAGATTTCGCCACAAGGGACATCTGCAGATACACATGAGATGTCACACTGGAGAGAAACCATTCAGCTGCTCAGTTTGCGGGAAATGTTTCCCTCGCAAGGAAAACTTGGTTCGACACATGAGATTTCACTCCGGAGAAAAACCTTTCAGCTGTTCATTTTGTAAAAAATGTTTCACACGAAGTGACCATGCCGTGACACACATGAGAACCCACACTGGAGAGAAACCCTTCAGCTGCTCAGTTTGTCAAAAGAGCTTCACCCATAAACTAAGTCTAAAACATCACTTGACTCTTCACACAGAGCAGACATGATCCAGCTGCAGCATTTGTGACCAGCAGGCAGTCACATGTCAGAAGTCATCAGGGCAGCAGAAGGTTGAAATAATTCTGGACAAGTTTGACATGAGAACATCACAGCAAGAATTAGTGTTAAATTCCTTAGGTATGATGAAAATTATTTATTGCTGACTTTTTTTATGACTAAGATTAGATGATGAGACTAAAATGTAGTTTACAAATATGTGTAACTAAAAGCCAACATCAAGCCGCTCCAGTGATCGAGTCAAAGAGGAGGCAACAATAAACAATCTTATGATCTCTGACTATGATGATAGACATGCCCAGGTTCCCAGTTAGACCAGTGAAAATGTCCCAGTCAGTCTACAAGATTTCACTTAATGGAGGTGAAAACATTGTGTTTTAAATCAGTCGCTCTTCCATCAGAAGTCCCTGATTACGGCCTTTGTGTCACAGATCTACAGCTAACTATAATAGTACCAGAGCAGTTAAAGCTGGCATTTTAAAGGAGGAGCCATCAGTCTTCAATCCAATCAACAGCGGCAACTAGACCAGGGTGACAGCACCTCCCCCAAGCAGGGAGGGAGAACAGAAATCACAACGACACTAATTATGATTCAGGGTCAAACCTTTTACATTACATCTTAAAAAAAGTTTATGTGAACTAACAAAAAAGGTAATGCTAAATGAAGACAATTTAGGTGCACCCAGTATAAGTTCAATTGGAGCCTGAATAAAGCTCTATGTTGTAGTTAACTACAATAATCCATTCAGAGTGTCTAAGAAGACAAGAAGCTGCTCAGAAACTCTCTTGTTTATGCAGCACAACCTGCTCCTGGACTGGGACCAGTAACTGAGGACAAATACAAATGAAAGTTTTACCAGTTTTATTCATTTTTACCTTGTGGAACTGTTTTGTTCATTTATTTCATATTTGAGGAAGCGAGCTAATGTTTAAAGTTCTAGTCACGCTAGTCATGACTTATTCCTTCACTCTCTGACTCTCTCCTGGAAGTCTTAGCGACAGAAATGAAACCGTTAGCTTGTATAAAACTACAAATGTACAAGTGCACAGCTCAACATAACAAAGACCTGGTATCGGTGACCTTGATTCGTAATTATCAACTCTAATCAGTCGACCCATAAATGTCATAATTCTTATTCTACATTTAGAGTTTGGTCTTGTTCACATATTATAATACAGATACTGGTTCTTATTGCTTTCTGGTATTAGTTCTTTTATATCAACGAAATAAAAAGACTTGTATATCAGTTTTATCGAGTATTATTAATCTGCCAGCTTTTTTTTTGCGTTTAAAAAGAAAAGATTTATATTTAATAAACACACTGACTTGACATGAAGTTGTTTCATTTCCTCTTTATTCAGGCTGTAAATGAAGTTTATTTCTGAATGTTAATGATGTCAACCATGGACTGATTAAACAACAAAAATGAAGAATGGAGATTTCTGGTCTGACTTGTGGGTTAGCATGTCCGCTGCAGCTGCAGCTAACGGTAGCGCCTCTGCTTATGTTTAATGTCACTATGTTTCACCATTGCAGTCTTTTTCTCAGAGCTCTTAAAATATAATAGTACATATTTCTTCCTTCAAACTGAATCAGCTGAATCAGTAAAGGTGTTCCCAAACTAAAGTGACTTAAGGAAAGAAATATGTATCAAAATTTATTTTTAATACTTAAAAGTTACATACACTGAAAAAGGAACAGAAAGATTTGGATTGCTCCATTCCACAGAACTTATTCTTTCCTATATTCACATAGTCTATATATAGCTCATTTGTCATGTTTTCATGTGAACATCCTCTGTTTGTCTAGACATTTTTCCTGTTGAGCTCTTAACCTGAGGTAGTTGCTCCATTTCATGTATTCTATTCACAATTTTCAGCTTTCCGTCTCGTGTTGGTGATTCTGTCTTAAACTGTCTCCTGGTGAAAGCCTGATGCCTGTCTTCTCTTAGCACATCTCCACTCATATTACCAAGGTATAGTATTATACATGACTTAAGTACATCATAGCCTAGAATTTTGGCAATGACCATTTGAATATTTTCACAATTCTGGACAAAACACAAGAGTGGTCCACATTTATTATCCCACACTGGTTCTCCTGTGGACAAGTATTTGCTCCTAATTTTGGGTGTGAAAAAGAACCTAATTACATTCCTGAAACCACTCCTCTTCTGAAATGTTGACACTAAATTTTTTTTTTCATATTTCATCTTTACATTTACTGTTGTGTTCCCTCTTCTCTCCATTAAATACTGATAAGATGTGAATAGAACTTAAAAAGATTTTTACTTAAATCCAAATGTTTAGTATTTCTCTACTCCTTTAATTTTATTTGTATAGTTTACAAGTTAAGAAATAACATTCAAGTTTAATTAAAGTGTGAACAGAATTGTTAACTCATTTGTCCTCCTGCATGTATGCGCCGACTTTAAGTTTATGGACTTTTATTTTGAAGTTCAAAAACTAACAAGACTCGGAAGTTGTATTCTTCAAGTGACTCGAACAAGATGGCATCTAGCAAACATCTGTTAGCAGAGTCCAGTTGTTTTCTTCAGTACGTGTCTCTATCATCAGTACTGATCCATCTGTCTCCGGATGAACCTGTTTGACTGGACTTCGTGTTGTTCATCTTAATTCTGAATGTTTCTACACTGACTCATCTCCCGCGAAGCTAAAGAAGTTAGCGTGCTAGCTGGTAGCTGACAGACGGTGACTGAAGTCAGCATCTCAGCTAGTCAGAGTGAGTGCTTGCAAGCAAACGATAGGCCAGAACAGGAGAGCGGCTCTACGCTGGACTTTACGGTAACGTATCTGCGTTGAAGCGGAAATGCGTCTGTTGCTGTGTAACTTTGTTGCTAAATTATTATGATTATTAAAGATAATGTTAAATTAACAAAAATACAGGGTGTATACAGTTTGAATGATTCAACCCGCATTGCATATCAATTAAATTTATTTATACGCCACGATTCAAACAGTCTGCATGCAGTTCAAAGTGCTTTACAAGCAACTGATGAAATTAAAGAAGTTAAAATGGTTTTAGGGACTAAAACATTAACAATAAATAAATGATTGTTGGTTAGTCAATAAAAATGTGAATGATAAAATCAATACAAGTAAAAACATAAGATAATAATAATACAATTACTGAGATAATGTACATAAGTAATTTTATCATATAATTATCAAAACATAAAATATTTTTAAAAAGTTTTTTTTAAATATCAGTGTTTTCAGCTCTTATCAAATCCTCCTGATGTTCGTAAGGGCTGAACGCAGTATCACCAAATGTTTTTGATCTGCTTTGGGAACAGTTAAAAGAGAAGAACCAGAAGATCTGAGGGACCTTACTGGGTGTCTTATTTACAGTGGGGCAAAAAAGTATTTAGTCAGCCACCAATTGTGCAAGTTCTCCCACTTAAAAAGATGAGAGAGGCCTGTTATTTTCATCATAGGTATACCTCAACTATGAGAGAAAAAATGAGAAAAAAAATCGAGAAAATAACATTGTCTGATTTTTAAAGAATTTATTTGCAAATTATGGTGGAAAATAAGTATTTGGTCAATAACAAAAGTTCATCTCAATACTTTGTTATATACCCTTTGTTTGCAATGACAGAGGTCAAACGTTTTCTGTAAGTCTTCACAAGGTTTTCACACACTGTTGCTGGTATTTTGGCCCATTCCTCCATGCAGATCTCCTCTAGAGCAGTGATGTTTTGGGGCTGTCGCTGGGCAACACGGACTTTCAACTCCCTCCAAAGATTTTCTATGGGGTTGAGATCTGGAGACTGGCTAGGCCACTCCAGGACCTTGAAATGCTTCTTACGAAGCCACTCCTTCGTTGCCCGGGCGGTGTGTTTGGGATCATTGTCATGCTGAAAGACCCAGCCACGTTTCATCTTCAATGCCCTTGCTGATGGAAGGAGGTTTTCACTCAAAATCTCACGATACATGGCCCCATTCATTCTTTCCTTTACACGGATCAGTCGTCCTGGTCCCTTTGCAGAAAAACAGCCCCAAAGCATGATGTTTCCACCCCCATGCTTCACAGTAGGTATGGTGTTCTTTGGATGCAACTCAGCTTTCTTTCTCCTCCAAACACGGCAAGTTGAGTTTTTACCAAAAAGTTCTATTTTGGTTTCATCTGACCATATGACATTCTCCCAATCCTCTTCTGGATCATCCAAATGCTCTCTAGCAAACTTCAGACGGGCCTGGACATGTACTGGCTTAAGCAAGGGGACACGTCTGGCACTGCAGGATTTGAGTCCCTGGCGGCGTAGTGTGTTACTGATGGTAGCCTTACTTTGGTCCCAGCTCTCTGCAGGTCATTCACTAGGTCCCCCCGTGTGGTTCTGGGATGTTTGCTCACCGTTCTTGTGATCATTTTGACCCCACGGGGTGAGATCGTGCGTGGAGCCCCAGATCGAGGGAGATTATCAGTGGTCTTGTATGTCTTCCATTTTCTAATAATTGCTCCCACAGTTGATTTCTTCACAACAAGCTTTTTACCTATTGCAGATTCAGTCTTCCCAGCCTGGTGCAGGTCTACAATTTTGTTTCTGGTGTCCTTTGACAGCTCTTTGGTCTTGGCCATAGTGGAGTTTGGAGTGTGACTGTTTGAGGTTGTGGACAGGTGTCTTTTATACTGATAACGAGTTCAAACAGGTGCCATTAATACAGGTAATGAGTGGAGGACAGAGGAGCCTCTTGAAGAAAAAGTTACAGGTCTGTGAAAGCCAGAAATCTTGCTTGTTTGTAGGTGACCAAATACTTATTTTACCGAGGAATTTAACAATTAATTCATTAAAAATCCTACAATGTGATTTCCTGGATTCTTTCCCCCCATTCTGTCTCTCATAGTCGAAGTGTACCTATGATGAAAATTACAGGCCTCTCTCATCTTTTTAAGTGGGAGAACTTGCACAATTGGTGGCTGACTAAATACTTTTTTGCCCCACTGTAGATGGTTCTGAGCTACTGGAGCACATTTTTCTGGTGCTTTTGGGTCAGCAGTGGTGAACGTCTTGGAGTTGGGGCATGGAATCCTGATGTAAATTTAGGCCTTAACAGAAAAGCCTTTGGGATTCTTCTGCTAAAGTAAGTCTATGATGGTTGGCTCAGTGTTTTGATTCCATCTGATCTGTAAATTTGTCTCTGATGAGGGTTGATATTCAGGGGGGTGGATTTAGAGACTGCAGCAGTTAGGAAAAGGAGATTTTTGGGGTACATTTGGGTAAAACACTTCAATATCTGTTGTATTTATATATTTAAACTGTTCTTGGATGATTTGGTTATTAACAGCTGATTTTATCAGTAAACCTAATATATAATAGGTGTTGAGTTATTTTGCTTCATCAAGATAGTATTGCTGCATTTTCAATGTGACTTTAGCACTTAGTCAGCATGTAACCAGTGTTTTATTGACTCCATTCTGTATAGGCATTTGTTCATTAAAATCTAAAAGAAACTTCTCAGTAACTTAAAAGGTGACTAGTTTGCATCCCTTGTCACCTTTACTAACCTCAGCTCCTCCATGGTCACCATCCTCCTTTCTCTTCATAACCAACCAGTTTAATAGACTCATCTGAAAATTGAAATATACTTTAACAATCCAGATGTATGTGTACAGGACAAATGTGAGTGCAGTGGTTTGTGTCAGCCAGAAAACCACTGCAGGCCAAATTGTTTAGAGTATGAAATAAATAGCTGAGAGATGGTTGAAGTGCTGTTTATGTTTGCCTTTGCAGGAAAAATCTGGTAGATTGTAGGCCAACCTTTGGCGAAACTTTTTGAATCAACTTATCATAATAATATGTTGAGGCTGGCCAATAACATTATGTCTGACCCTAATCACCTAATCACCCTAATCTCTGACCTCATGAGTCTATTTTTAGAACATGCAGTAAAGGCAGAGCCAAAGACATCTAGTTTCTAGAGGTGCAATTTATCATGAATGGAAGAAATTAAAAAGGTAAATTAGCATGAGCAATATTGGAATGATCAATATGCACCAAGCACAGGCACACATTAAAATTTCTTACAAAACTTTCTAGTTTTATGTACTCGTTTCCTATGTAGAATGTCTGTTTTGTAATGTTTTAAATGGAGTGGCTGAGATGCAAGACAATTTTCAGACTTGTCTGACAAAGTATTAAGTAAGTAAGTAAGTAGCGCTGTAGATACCACTGCAGTGGTTTTCTATTATAACATACACCAGAATGAAATATAACCTTGGTGGACATTAATGTAACTTAAATGCAGTTTTATGTATAATATTATAAAAATTAATGTGAACAATGATCCAGAGTGATGCAAATAGGACTACATGTCTCTGAAACTAAACAATAATTGGAAACAAAAACAACCCTGTAGGTGTCGAAGGGGAAGGGAAGGATCACCATTTACTGGTTAGAATAACTGGTTAAAGACCAACTCAAACTCAACAATCTTTAACAAATATGAGTCACAGAACAAAGGAGTGGTCCGCAGGTGGCACCAAATCATAAAACAATTAACACTAATCTAACCTAAGGAAACATAGCCGTAAGTCCTAGTGTTTTACAATTTTACAAATTACATTTGGGTGATAATCAGAATTATTTAAAACTTTCTTCTTGACTGAAGCCAAAATGTGCCCAAAAGAGAGACAGCATTATTTTTATGAACCCAACAGTATCAGATTTCAGATGCAACTACTTACCCTTGTATTACATTTTATGATTGAATTGTAGCTTTAAGGACAGAATATATTTAGTGTTAGCAGCAAACACAAATCTATTCATATTATGTTTGGGACTGTTTGTTATTTATGAGAGGGAAGGGGGATGAGTAATTAATTGTACATTTTTGTTTACTTTTACACGAAATCTTACCTACGTATATCTGTGTTGTAGAGCCAGGAGAAGTATTTTCTCTCTGACAGTCAAGATGGGTTAATGCCTGTCTTCCTGGGCTTGTCTGTGGGTGCAGCTGTGTCAGTGCTCGGGGCAGAGCTAGCTTCCCTCCTCTCAGCAACAGAGGAGCTATTAGCATCCTCAGCACCGGTACCCGGTTCAGGTTGGGGAGCGGCAGGTAGCGTAGCACTGCGTTTGAAAAACATAGTTTTTTTTTTTTTTTGCACTTTGAGGTCGATGTTTGTCCAACTTTGGTTTTCGGGAAGTTTTTATTGCATGTAATGTACCAACTTCGTCTTCAACTCGGGATACTGTCGCTTTACCTGTCTGCGAGCAGAGCAGACGAGAGTCCAGTCATTGATCAGGACGGGGAAATGCATAAAAGACCCACATGTTCTGCTGAAATGAAAGGAGTGTACATATAAATTAGATAAATTCCATAAAAATAATATTTTGTGCCTTTCTTATTGGGGGGGCGGGAGGTTAAGTTGATGGGGCGGCCCGCCCCTCCAAATGAATGGTAGGGGAAACACTGTAAGTGGTTGTGTCTTTTGATATTTAGGTTTTTCTACAAAGATTTTTCTACAAGAAGATTGCACCATGTGTACATTGTAGACTTTCTTGGAGCTGCAATGCCCTCACAGACGAGTTTCAACTTTTTCATTCCGTCAACATTATCACATTAACATTGAGAAAATGGATTTTTCCAACATTAACGTAAACAGTTTTCCTCAATGTTTGTCTTTCAGATGTCCTGTAGCTGTTGGTGAGTAAAGAAGAGGTTCCCTCTGAGCAACCTGAGTTGATCCCCAGTATGGACTCAGACAAACAACACATTAAAGAGGAACAGGAGGAACTCTGGACCAGTCAGGAAGAAGAGCACCTTCAGGAGCTGGAGGGGTTCACATTCACCACTGTCCCTTTGAAAAGTGAAGATGATGAAGAGAAACCTCAGTCTTTACATTCTCACCACACTGAAGAGATGAAAATAGAAGCTGATGGAGAGGACTTTGGAGGACCAGAAACAGATGCACAACCTGATACTGACGACAAGACTGGAGACTCTTCTGACCTTGAGACTGATTACAGTGGTGACTGGAGGGAGACCAGAGAACCTCCAACAGGCTTAAACTCTCAGAAGAATAATAAAGTCCATGGAAGTGATGTGAGATGCAAAACTGATGAGAAACCTTTCAGCTGCTTTGAATGTGGTAAGAAATTTTCCTGCAAATTCAACCTGAAGAGACACATGAGGACTCATACGGGAGAAAAACCATTTATTTGCTCAACTTGTGGTAAAAGTTACAATCAAGCCGGAAATCTTAAAGCTCACATGGTGCAGCACACAGGGGAGAAGAGATTCAGCTGCGCTGTCTGTGACAAAAGTTTCATTTGGCAATATCAGCTCAAAAAACACAAGTGTGGTGGCGAGTCCTCTCATCTTCATAGGCTCTGGACCAATCAGAGGAGAGAGCACCATCTGGAACTGGAGGATGTTGATATCACTACGGTCATTCCTGTTTCTGTGGGGAGTGAAGATAGTGATGAAGAAAAACCTCAGTCCTTACATCTTCATCACATTGGAGAGATGAAAACAGAAGCTGATGGAGAGGACTGTGGAGGACCAGAAACAGATACACAACTTGATACTAGCGACAAGACTGGAGACTCTTCTGAACATGAGACTGATGACAGTGGTGACTGGAAGGAGACCACAGAACCTCCAACAAGCTTAAACTCTCAGAGGAATTATAAAGTCCAAGGAAGTGGTATGGGATGTAAAACTGATGAGAAACATTTCAGCTGCTCTGAATGTGGTAAGAGATTTTCCTGCAAATCCAACCTGAACAGACACATGAGGACTCATACGGGAGAAAAACCATTTATTTGCCCAACTTGTGGTAAAAGTTACAATCAAGCAAGAAGTCTTAAAGAACACATGGTGCAGCACACAGGGGAGAAGAGATTCAGCTGCACTGTCTGTGACAAAAGTTTCACTTGGCAATATCAGCTCAAAAAACACAAGTGTGGTGGCGAGTCCTCAAAGCTTCATAGGCTCTGGACCAATCAGAGGAGAGAGCACCATCTGGAACTGGAGGATGATGATATCACCAAGGTCATTCTTGTTTCTGTGAAGAGTGAAGATGATGTTGAGGAAAAACCTCAGTCCTTACAGCTTCATCAAACTGAGCAGATGAAAACTATTGGAGAGGACTGTAGAGGACCAGAACCAGATACACACTTACAGCTTGATACTGACAAGACTTTTGACTTCTCTGACTCTGAAACTAATGACAGTGATGATTGTAAGGAGACCAGAGAACCTGAGTTAGGCTTAAATTACCAAAATGAGGAGGTCCCGGTAAGTAATGTAAGGTGTACTACTCACCAGAAAACGTCAAGCTACTCTGAAGGTGGTCAAAGATGTACCCAAAGCGCAGAGCTGACATCAAGCATGGGAACTGACAGAGAAGAGAAAATATTCATTTGCTCTTTGTGTGGTAAAAGTTTTACCCGAAAAACAGGTCTAGACCACCACATGAAAACTCACACTGGTGAAAAACCATACAGCTGTTCATATTGTAATAAAAGTTTCTCACTGTCTGCACATTTAAAGTTACATGTAAGAACCCATACTGGGGAGAAACCATTTAGCTGCAGCGTTTGTGACAAAAGATTCACATGGCGTACTCAACTCAAGAGACACAAGTGCAGTAGCAAGCTTCATGAACACTGGGCTAATCAGGAGGGAGAGCAGCTTCAACGGGTGGACGACGCTGATGAGACCAATAATGAAGAGAGACCTCAGTCCTTCCAGCTTCATGAAAGTCACGCACAACAGCTGGAAAAAAAAGCTGATGGAGATGACTGCGGAGGACCAGAACCAGCCAGAAACTCAGATTCAAATAGGCATTTACAACCTGTTAGTGACAATAAGATTGAGGACCCCTCTGAATCTGTGACTGGTGATGATCGGAAGGATTCCATAGAACCTCACCCAGATTTAGTCCCAGTGGGTGACCTAAGACATTACACTGATGAGAATAGGGACATTAAATGTGGAGAGAAACCATTTAGATGCTCAGAATGTGATAAAGGATTTTATCGAAAGGATCACCTGGTTGTACACATGAGAACCCACACAGGAGAAAAACCTTACAGCTGCTCTGTTTGTAAGAAACACTTACGATATAAAGGAGATGTTCGAAGACACATGACAATTCACACAAGGGACAAATTAGAAACGATAAATAAATCATTCAGCTGCTCCGAATGTGGTAAAAGATATAGTCGAAAGGAATATCTGCTCGCACATATGAGAAGCCATACTGGAGAAAAGCCTTTCAGCTGCTCAGTTTGTAAGAAACACTTCCGATATAAAGGAGATATTCAGAGACACATGAAAATACACACAAGGGATAAATTCAGAATCATGGTTAATCCATTTAGCTGTTCTGAATGTGGTAAAAGATACAGCCGAAAGCATCACTTGGTCATACACATGAGAACCCACACAGGAGAAAAACCTTATACCTGTTCAGTTTGTAATAAAAGTTTTTCACGGAGCAAATATTTACAGTCACACACAAGAACCCACACAGGAGAGAAACCATTCAGTTGCTCCGTTTGTGGTAAAAGTTTTAGCCAGAAGTGTCATCTGCAGTTCCACCTGAAAGGCTACTCGGGAGAAAAACCCCACAGCTGCTCACTGTGTAATAAAGGATTTTTACGTAGTAGAGATTTAAAGAGGCACTTGAGAACCCACACAGGGGAGAGACCATACAGCTGCAGTGTTTGTAACCAAAGATTTGCCTGGTTGTATCAGTTCAAAAGACACAAGTGTGGCAATGAATCGCTACAGTTTCATGAAATCTGCACCAATCAGGATAGAGATCAGCTTCAAGGGCCAGAGGAGGCTGATATCACCACATTCACTCCTGCCTTTGTGAAGAGTGTTGGTGGTGGTGATGATGAAGAGGAATCTCAGTCCTGACATCTTAGCCAAACTGAACAGGAAACTAATGGAGAGACTGTGGAGGACCAGAACCAGATTTGAATCACATGTAACTCATTGGACACTTCCTGTGATGTCACCTGGTTATTGACCTTGATGAATTTAGTTTAAATTAAATTGATTCTGTCACCTATGTTCAGTAAATTAATAACAGGATATTTAGCAGGTGTGCTAGCAGGTCGCATGTCAGAGGATCATCTAGGTAATTTAGCAGTAACACTTTGGCTAATAGGTCAAATTATGAAGTTGTCACAAGTGTAATGGGAAAAATGTTTAAATACTATATTTACTATTAAATACTTTGATATTAAAATAAAAAACAATGAATGTGAAACCTCTGCTCTACTCTCCTTGACTTTAGGGTTGGGTATGATATGTGAATCCTACTATTGCAACACCATGACTCACCCTACTCCGCCTCTGATTGGCTTGGAGTGGCAATGTTTCTCATTTAGGCCCTCACTGAAATACCAGGAAGTTTTAGCTGTTCTGCTGTCTTTGGCAAATTTGCTCGAAATTGTTAAACTGTAATAATACTTTCTCAAATGTCCATTTGTTCACAGTACAGGTAAAAACAGTATATGGAGAGAGACAGAGAGTGAATTAAATTTTACATTTGCTCAATATGTTAACGAACACTTCCTGTAATTTAATGCCATGCTTTGGATAGAGTAGTGTTTGAAATAGTAGTATGCTATGACTTGACATTACAGTAACATCTGATCTCCCCTTTTAATGAACAGTGGGAAGACTGATTGATTGATCAAATCCATTCATAAATGAATGACCGCACAGCATAAGCTTTATTCTCTATTCTCTTCTCGACCAACTCACTCCTCTAAGGCTGCCTCTGCCTTCATCAGCAGCAAAAGATCTCAGTCCAGATTCCAGTCTAGATTCCTTTGACTCGTACCGCGGTAGTGAATGACCTACTTGGTGCAAAAAGCATTAAAAACTCACATTTTAAACATCTAATTTGTTCATTTATTTGACTCACAGTTTATCATTATAATGTCAGCTATTATTAACCATAATATAAGAGTAACAAACAGACCCTACAATAATGCATATGTTTAAGTTGTCCTTTGGGTTTTCAGCTCCCACCTCTGGAGGAATGTCTCACTAATTTCAGGGGAGGTTGGGGAGATGGAATCCGAGTGGGCTACGTTCAGGCATTCCATTGCAGAGGCAGCCATTAGTAGCTGCAGTCAGAAGGTCATTGGTGTATGTCTTGGCGGCAACTTGAGAACCTGATAGTGGACACCTGTGGTGAAGGAACTCATCAAGCTGAAGAAGGAGGCCTGCTGTAATATCAGTAATGAATGCAAGCTGTCGCGTCTCACCTGAGGAAACACTTGGAAGAGTGGACTGTGTTTGATGGCCTGAAAGATAAGCCCCCTGTAGCAGCTGCAGCTAACATTAGCATGTCTGCAGCCAGCACTGCACTGCAACAAAACTTAAAGTAAGCCTAGGAACACCTCGTGAGATTCAGTAAATGTTCAATTAGTATCAGATTTTTAGTATGTGTGAAACCTGACGATGAGACTATTAGTATGTGAATTGCATATCATTTAAGGGGAAATATTACAATATTCAATATTACAATTACAATATTACAATATTACATTTACAATATTGTAAATTTCCCCGCTGTGGGACTGATAAAGGGATATCTTATCTTATTCAATCATTGTGGTAGTGAATTTATTTGATGTGAATCGATACTTGGTAGTACTGACAGAAGTCGGTACCATTAAGAGTGCAAAGTTGGCTTTCCAACCTTACTACATTTGGGTACCCTGGGATGAAGACACGAACGAAAAGCCACATCATGCCATTCCCCATCTCTCATAAGACACAACCTGTTCAAGGGGGTGCTGTTGCCCCTTTATTGCTCCTCGGTGTTCTGTGTAAAAGTTATGAAGGGGTAATGGAGGCTTGATGTTGGGAGTAACAGCCCATAGTCAACAAGAGCAGGTGAGGTGGTAGCGCGGAACAGGGGTGTCATATCATTTGATGATATTTAAAGCAAACAAACAAACCGGAGTAGCCGCTGCGTCTATGCGTGCCACCATCTGGTGTGCTACGTGAAATCAGAGCTGTTTAATGCCGTCTGATGGTCACGATTATGATTGTTTTGGAAAAATTATACAGTTTTTATGAACAGATATTGTTTACTGAAATTACTTCAATATATTTACAAAACAATATAATTTTAAGGAAGACTACATCTTGTCTTACAGCACAGAGCAGTGTTTCCCCTACTATTCATTTGGAGGGGTGGCCCACCCCCCCAATGCGACCTCCCAGCCCCCCAAAAAGGCACAAAATATTTTATTTATGGAATTTACGTAATTTATATCGGTAATCAGAATCAGAAAAAGTTTTATTGCTAAGTACATGTACACATACATGGAATTTGACTTGGTGTTCTGGTGCCTACTTAAAAGTTTACATAAATCTAAGTGTAGTTATTAAATAGAAACTGTGTGCATGATACAAAATTTGTGCACTCGTTTCATTTCAGCAGAGCATGAGCGTCTTTTATACATTTCAATGCCCTGATCAATGACTCAACTCTCCTCTGCTCTGGTGTTCCTACCTAAGGCGTGGTTTATTCATGCTTCACAGTTACGTTACATGCAATAAAAACTTCCCAAAAACCAAAGATGGTCAAACATCAAACTCAAAGTGCAAACCAGCCCAAAATATTTGTGTTTTTCAAATGTGTTGCTACGCCACCTGCTGCTACCCCACCTGCCGCTACCCAACCTGAACCTGGTACCAGTGGCGAGGATGTTAATAGCTCCTCCACTGCTAAGGTGAGGGAAGCTAGCCCTGCCCCGAGCACTGATACAGCTGCACCCACCGACAAGCACAGGAAGACAGGCTTTGACCCATCTTGGTTGTCAGAGAGTTTGGTGTAAAAGGAAATATAAATGTACAGTTAATTACACCATACATCTTGATGCACTCAGACCACAATTAAAGTGAAGGCAACAACTCCACTATGTGGCTAGGATGATGAAGAGAAAGATATTTATTGGCAGAAACCCAGAATGATATTTCAGAATATATACATATACATATATACTCCTTCATTTTGAAAGTCGTCCCCCGCACCCGCCCCCGCCGTCCAGTCCACCACCCCCCCATTACCAATAAATGTAGGGGAAACGCTGCAGTGTGTGGCATTTAAGGCTATATCAGCATGTTGGTATGATGGCGGACAATGAAAGTCGGTTGTACAGCTCCCGTTACCTGGTTTAGAAAAAACCCTAATTGACCCCTCCATTATGCCCTTGAAACATTTATTGTGACAAGCAAAAAATTTGCAAAACTCCTGCCTTGAACAGTCTGCCATAAAGTGCTGTTGCTATCATCTTTTATTACGACATCAAGACATGTAGGCCAGCAAAATGGCTACAGTGAGAGAAAAAATCATGGATCCACCCTTTATACGGATCTACTCCAAAATTCAAGGGTTCCTTCTTTGACACATGCCCTACTCTTAAACCAAGCTTCATGAAAATTTGGCAAGTAAAACACTGTCCTATTTCTTATTTTAATTTCTATCTTAATTTTAATTCCATTATGGAAAGTATGCTTTCTGTATCCGTTCATCTGATATTTCAGTTACAGACACACAGCCAGTTATGTTATGGATAACTTAATTATATGGTAAAAATTAAAATTTATGGATTGTGGTTCGTAAACTCACCTCTGGCTTGTCCCCAAACTGTCAATAACATTCAGCTACTGCCTCATAGGGAGGGTGCCTTTGAGCAAGTAATAGCCTTTACATTAATACATGGATATAGAATGATGGATATTATAGCAGTGACACACTATAAAAACTCTTGTTAGTTGGATATGGATGGTTTAACTAACGTTAGCTATTAGCAATGACTCCCATAGCTGGGCAGTGAACTTGATTCCAGCAACTAACCTACTCTTTGTATCCTTGGGTCTGGTTTTAACACAGCTCGTAGTTTAAGACGGCAATCTGCCTTTATGAAACTAAAAAGTTACGTTTTTTGGTTTACTCCACTATTATCATGATATGGTAAAATACGAACAACTACTTCCGGATTGTAACGGAAGTACCTGTCGGACAGTTTAATTTGCTACTCCAAGCGTAGCTTCACTCTTTAGCTGTTAAAATAAATGTTTTGCAAGGGCTTGGCTGCTACCACGACTCAGTATTCAACCTTATTCTATTTATATCAGTTGATAACAACGGAGGCAAAGGAAGCTACACCAGAAGCTCTATCTTAACTTTTAAAGCTGCACAAATTAGCTTAGCGTGCTAACCGGAACTTAGCATCTCAGCTAGTCAGAGTGAGTGTTTGATGGAGAGCTAACGGTGTTTCTGACGGAGATAAAGTTTGTGTGATCGTGTGAAAATGTCTAAAGGCCAAATGTTGAGAGTCTTGGTGAAGCAGCGACTAACTGCGGCTGCTGAAGAGATATTTGGGCTGTTTGAAAGAACGATAGCAGAGTACGAGGAGGAACTTTGTCGTTCCAGAGAGGAGAACGAGCGACAACGAGAACTACTGGACGCTGGTTTCAAGCCTCAGCTTCGGTTACACAGAGCAGGTTGGTTACCTTTACTTCTCTCACTGTTCATACTCTGTTTACTGACAGCTAACCTGCCGCTAGCACAACAGGAGAGCGGCTGTACTACAGACTTTACTGTTACGTAACGTCGAAATTATTAAATGTTTGTGTATATGTTTTTATTTCGCTCGTTTTCTCTCATTCAACTAACAGATGTTACAGTAAATAATCTCTAACTGTGTTAACTGACTGTTAGAAACTATTACCATGATTACTGATCTGTTTGTACGTCTGTAGCCTCGATTTTAACTAACTAAATACGGCGTACTACATCCGGATTTCAAAATAAAAGTAACACAATTTCATTTTGCGTTGTTGGTGCATAGATCAAATTCAAATAATTCTTATTATAGTTTTACAAAAGAACATGCGTACTAACTTACTGGGATACTGACTATATGTGTAGTATTTGTGGATTTATTTTTTTCTTAATTTAAACATAATGTACTCATGGTGAGGGAGAGAAATAAACTATGAAGAAATGGAGAGTGAGGCAGAAGTCTTCAGTCCACTGCAGATTTTTATTGCATCAACGAATAACACAAACAAAAAGTGAGTCATGTCGAGAAAAGCAGAAATTATACAGACATTAAGAACTACTTGGTGCATCAGTTTAATTCATCATTGTTAAACAAATAGAATTATTTTCTTCTCTCTGATTGGAGCTCATTTTAACTCTCTGGGTCACTCTGACCGCTCTCTCATCCTTTTAATTACACACATTTTGATCTATTGGTGAGACAGCGTTCAGTGAACATGTTCTGATCCTCATGATCGTTTTATGATTTCCAGCAAACTCTTAACATGTTTCTATTAATGGTTGTATTATCATATATCATCAAAAGGTATCATGTTTATATTTCATCTGCTTGGTCGAGTAAACAAACAAATTCAATAAACTTTGTAGCGTTAACATTTTATTACTAAAATCTCTTACATTTCCTTCCTCTCCTATTTTGATATTAGTTTCATATTTACTTCCACCAGATGATAATAAATGTTATAATTCAACAGAACTGGGGAACAGCTTGTTTCTTTCTTTTTTTTTAGATACTGTATTCATCCCACAGGGGGAAATTCTTTCTCTGCATTTGACCCATCCCTGAGGAGCAGTGGGCTGCCACTACATGCGGCGCCCGGGGAGCAAATTGGGGTTCAGTATCTTGCTCAAGGATACTTCAGTTTCTTCTTGCACCATTTACCACATGTGGTATGAGAACATGACGTATGACTTAGAGGCGTACCGGTGCTCCATTTGTAAGGTTTGATACTTTAAAATGAAGGGCTGCAGTAAGTCAGAAATGACAAGTGATGATGAGAAAATTAAAATCCCTCTATCAAACAAAAGAATAAAGCAAGTACAAATAAAAAATGCATCACCAGATACCAGCACTGAAAAAAACGAATAGATGACATCTCAGTTTAGTTTTCAGTCGGGATATTAATCCACTCCACCCCGATTTTGGTGCAAAAAAACGCCTAAACTACATGCCTGATTAAAAAGGTTTTATCTTCTGAACCGCTCTGACCATATACACGAAGTCTGTCAGAAAGAAAACAGCCTAAACCTGAGCCAGCTCTTCAGCAGGCAAACAAACCACTTGGTTCCTCAACGACCCATAATAGTGCTGGGTGGGTCAACTGTGAACATGTGACCTCAATGACTCTCAATGTGTAAATGGCCTCACAAGCGTTTAAATACCTGAAACTCCCCGTCAGTCTGTTAAAACCCCTAGACGATCTAGACCGTCTGCCGTCACAGCACATGAACTGTAACTGTAACTGTTTACTGTAACAACAATATGGTTCAGTGGGGCTCATGCCGCACACCTTTTGAAAGTTACGATTCTTGTGATTTGATTTATGCAAACCATTTCAAGATACAACTACCGCAGCGGGTACAATCAACGCCAGCAAAAAAAACAACACACATGACGTCACTCACCTATGGAGTCTTCCAACAATCCTTACAAGTCCATACAGTCCATATTTCCACATCATTGTCCCAAAAACAACCCTGTTACATTGGTAGAGGTCCAGAAAATCGAATCCAGTAAAATGTTTAGTCCACAAAACGTTATTACATCCATATATCCAAACAGGCTGCTGTTTCATATTTCAGATTGTTTATTTTTCCGTCGTATTTTCAACGATAACTCCTGAACGCTGCTAGCCACAGACTTGGTCTTGGTCTCAAAATGCCTGCCACACTCTGAACTTTTTTTTGGTCACTGGTGCGCAGGTTGTGCGTTATTGTTGTTTCTCTGCATTTTCTTGTTGTTTTGGGTCCGTTTTTTTTCCGTTTTCTTGTGAGTTCGGTTCAGTTTTGACCAAGAGAAATGTCGAAGACCACCTATACGGCTATGGAGTCACTGGAATTAGTTCTCAGAGGACGAGACAATGACGAGCATGAAGAAGAGGAGGACAGTAACGATGGTGAACAGTCGGGCGATTCCAATTCGGTGGAACAGCGGTTCCTTGAAGGAGAGGACATTACACTGGACAAGTGAGTATTTTATTATATATTACTGTGTTTCGATATAAATACGTTTTAGTTTGAATCAGATAACAGTATGTACATTGCTTTTACGTGTGTGTTTTCAATCTGATGAATGGGAAACAGGTTTTTTATTAGTATAGACCCATCCACCCATCCCTCCCATTGGAGGAAGGGGTAACCTTTTGTTTGTGTGTGTGAGTGCCCACTTCTCCCTGTGTTTTACTGTAAAAATACAAAGGACAAAAGATGAAAAAGTTTTCTCTAGTTTTGTAAATGACTAAGTGATGTTTACTTTTATTCTTTTATTTTCATACAATAGGCGATCATCTGATGAAGATGATTCAGATGAGGATTGGATGCCTGCGAAGCAGCCAAGATTGGAGGAGCCGGACAGTGAGGAGGAGCTACATCCCCAGAGAGGTTCCGCTGGCAGCAGACAACCCAGGGGACGAGGGAGGGCGAGAGGAAGAGGACAGGGGAGAGCAAGAGGGACAGGAAGAGGCAGTAGCCAACCAGGCACATCCACCAGCACGCCTGGAGAGAGGTGGAATGATGTCAGTGATCCAGACATCATTCCACCACAGCCAACCTTCAGACCCACCAATCCACCAGGACCCCGGGTCATAACTACAGCAAAGTACACAGCCCTGCAGCTCTTCCAGCTGTTTTTCACAAAGTCCGTGTTACAGACAATACTTAAAAACACAAATGACTATGGCTCCACGCACCACTCACCACCCTCCAACCCCTGGGTTGACATTGACCTGCAGGACATGTATGCATACATGTCTTTGGTCATTTTCATGGGTGTGGTCAAATGTTTACGGACTACTGGCGAGGGGGCAAATACAGCTTGCCGTTTCCGAGACAGGTTATGACCGGGAAGAAGTTCCTCAGGATCTGCAGGGTCCCTTCATCTCAACAGCTTGGTGGATGACGCAGCAAATGAGCAAAAGAGAAGCACGGCAGCTTTTGATTGTCTCTGCAAAATTAAACCACTGTATATGGAGATGAGGGACGCCTGTAAAAGAAACTTTCACCCTGGCCAGGAAATCTCAATTGATGAGCGAATGGTTGCCTCCAAAGCCCGCATTGGACTAAAACAGTACATGAGAAACAAACCTGTTCGCTGGGGCTATAAACTCTTTGTGCTGGCAGACTCAAGGAATGGTTACACATGGGACTTCTTTGTCTATGAGGGAAAGCTCCAGGGAAACACTGGGAAGGAGCTCAGTTATGAGTCGATGATGGAGCTAATGGACACAGGATTGCTTGGCACCAGCTACAAGCTGTTTGTAGACAATTTTTACACGAGCCCCACCCTTTTCCAGGACCTCCTTCAGAAAAGAATCTGGGCGTGCAGAACAATACGCACGAACAGAGTAGGATTCCCAAAAACCAAGACCAACAGTCTGGACTCAAAGGCTCCCCGAGGCAGCATTCGCTGGATCCGGAAGGACTCCCTTCTCTTTGTCCAGTGGAGAGACACAAGGGACGTCTCCCTCTGCTCAACACTCCACACGGCCCATGCAGGTGACACCGTGCAGAGGAGGGTCAATGATGTAGATGGGCACTGGCAGGAGAAGAACATCTCAATTCCACCAGCAGTGAATGAGTACAACCGGTACGTACTATATATTCAACATTGTTATATATGTGTTATGCCCTTTGAGATGTAATAATTTGTGTGTTTGATATATTTATATTTTGGTATATTTTTCTCAATGATGTGTTTTTCTGTCAACACAGGTGTAAGGGGCGGAGTGGACCGCTCAGACGCCCTCATCGGTTATTACAAAGTCCTCCACAAGACCCAGAAGTGGTATAAGACTTTCTTTTACCACTTCATGGACATTGTAATAGTGAACGCCTTCCTCCTCCATAAAGACATTGAAAGGAGTAAAGGAGCTGTGCCGATGCACCAGAAGGCGTTCAGAGAGACCCTCGCCATGGAGCTAGCAGAGGTGGGGTCTCCCTCCACAGCCAGACCTATACCTCCTCCTGCTCCACACGGAGCACATCACAGGCTGGTACACATAAGTGGAAGCAGCACAGCTGGTCCGCTGAAGTGCAGGCAGTGCCATGCCAAGACACCTGTGAAGTGCTCCTCCTGTGATGTCCCTTTGTGCTTTGTCCCCAGCCGCGACTGTTATAGTGACTGGCATGTTGCAAATAACGTAAAATACAGAAAAGGACTTGACCACTGTATCATCCCCTGTATATAAGTTAAATATAAAGTTTGCTGTGTTATTAAAAACTGCTTTTCTACCATAGCACTTGTACTGACTCTTTTGTATGCACAAACTTTAGTTTTACGAAGGGAAAAAAGCAGCATAATATGTTTATGCTTCTGTTACTCTGTTTCAGTAATACTGAGAATGAATCAGGATGGTGAATAAGATAGCTCTAAGTGTAACCTTTCATTAGAGCCCAAGATTATGACTGTGCGTTGAAGCGTTCAAGAGTTATAGCATTTTTATCATAGGTAAGATAAGATAAGATAAGATAAGATAAGATAAGATCCCTTTATTAGTCCCACAGTGGGGAAATTTACATCATTGCAGCAGCACAGTGTACAAAAAACACAGCAGGAGGAGGGGAAATAATATTTTAAAAAATGCAATACAATAAAGGAGGGGGGGGTAAAGTGTCTCAAAAATATTTCACAGTACTATTACAAAAAGTGTCTCAGTATTTCACACAAGTACTACAAATCATTTGGTCTACTGGGAGCAGTGCTGATTGTACAGTCTAACAGCTGCAGGAAGGAAAGACTTGCGAAAGCGCTCCTTCACGCACTTTGGGTGAAGCAACCTGTCGCTGAAGGAGGTCTCCAGTGCTGTTACTCAGTCCCGCATCGGGTGGGAGTGATTGTCCATTATGGATGACAGCTTAGTTGTCATCCTCCTTCCTCCCACCACCTCCACTGGGTCCAGGGGGCATCCCAGGACAGAGCTGGCCTTCCTTATCAGTTTGTCCAGTCTTTTCCTGTCCGACACTGAGATGCCGCTGCCCCAGCAGACCACACCATAAAAAATGGCTGATGCCACCACAGTGTCATAAAAAGTCTTGAGGAGTGCTCCGCGCACTCCAAAGGACCTCAGTCTCCTGAGCAGATAGAGTCTGCTCTGGCCTTTCCTGTAAAGTGCGGTGGTATTGTCTGTCCAGTCCAGTTTATTGTTCAAGTGAACACCCAGGTACTTATAAGATGTCACCATCTCAATGTCTGTTCCCTGAATGTTCACCGGGTCCGGGGGGGAGTGTGTGTGCCTGCGGAAATCAACCACCAGTTCCTTGGTTTTCACCGTGTTGATCTGGAGTTGGTTCCGCTGGCACCAGTCCACAAAGTCCTGCGTCAGTTCTCTGTATTCCCTGTCGTCCCCATCTGTGATGAGACCGACGATGGCAGAGTCATCAGAGAACTTCTGCAAGTGAAAGGTGGGTGAGTTGTAGTGGAAGTCTGCAGTGTATAGGGGGAAGAGGAACGGAGCCAGGACCGTTCCCTGTGGGGCCCCCGTACTGCAGACAACCATGTCGAACACACAGTCCCGTGACCTCACATACTGTGGGCGGTTGGTGAGGTAGTCCAGTATCCAGCATGTGAGGTGGTGGTCCACACTGGTGTGCTCCAGCTTGTCCTTCAGAAGCTGAGGCTGTATTGTGTTGAAAGCACTGGAGAAATCAAAGAACATGATTCTCACGGTGCTTCCTGGCTTCTCCAGGTGAGAGAGGGCTCGGTGTTGGAGGAAGATGACGGCGTCGTCCACTCCGATGCCAGGTTGGTAGGCGAACTGAAGCGGGTCCATCGCTGGGCTCACCAGGGGGCGGAGATGAACAAGGACCAGCCGCTCCAGGGTCTTCATCAGGTGGGATGTTAGAGCCACCGGCCTGTAGCTGTTGAGGTCCTTGGGGTGCTGAGTCTTGGGGACAGGTACCACGCAGGATGTTTTCCACATCTGTGGCACTCTCCCCAGTTTCAGGCTCAGGTTGAACATGTGTTCAACTATCCCACACAGCTGGTCTGCGCAGGACTTCAGGAGCCTGGAGCTGATGCCGTCCGGACCCGCAGCCTTCCTCGCCTTCATCTTCCTGAGCTGATCTCTCACCTGGAGAGTTGTGAGGGACAGGGTGGAGCAGGGGGGCTGTGTGCTGAAGTTTGTGGATGGGGGGGGGTGGTGGTGTTGAGCTGATGAGATGAGCAGTGGGGGGTGGCTGTGAGCTGAGTGTTGCAGGAAGGGAGGAGGGGGTGGGGCAGTGTCCTGGAGGTGCCAATGAAGGGGGTTGCAGCAGGCCTGGCTGGGCTGGGGGAGGGGCAGATGACTGATCAAACCTATTGAAAAATAAGTTCAGATCATTCACCCACTGTTGGTCCCCCACAGCCTGGGAGTTTGGTTCCTTGTGGCCAGAGATGGTTTTCAGGCCTTTCCAAACTCCACTGATGTTTTTCTGCTGCAGCTGATCCTCCATCTTCCTCCTGAAGCTGTTCTTCCCCTCCCTGATCTTCCTCCTTAGCTCCTTCTGTACAATCTTCAGCTCCTCCTTATTTCCTGACTTAAAGGCCCTCTTCTTCTCCTTGAGGAGAGCCTTTATGTCAGGGTTAATCCACGGTTTATTGTTGGAAAAACACCGTACAGTCCTGGTGGGTAAGGTGTTTTCCACGCAAAAGTTAATATAGTCTGTGATACAGTCAGTGAGACTGTTGATGTCCTCCCCATGAGAATCACAGAGTTCCTGCCACACAGTTGTATCAAAACAGTCCTTCAAAGCCTCGTCAGCCTCGTCGGACCATCTCTTCACTGTGCGGGACACAGCTGGTTGCCTGTGTACGAGAGGTTTGTACACAGGCAGGAGATGAACCAGGTTGTGGTCTGATCTTCCCAGGGGAGGTAGGGTTGATGAGGTGTATGCCTCCTTGGTGTTGGCATACAGTAAGTCCAGTGTTTTATTGTCTCTGGTGCAGCATGTGACGTACTGGGTGAAGGTGGGCAGAGTGGAAGATGGAGCGGCGTGATTAAAGTCCCCTGATATAAGAAGGAGGGCCTGTGGATGCTGAGTCTGCAGCCTGCCTGTGACAGAGTGGAGGACATCACAGGCTGCTTCAGCGTTAGCAGAGGGGGGGGATATACGCAGCTACCGCGATAACATGCGTGAATTCCCGCGGCAGGTAATAGGGTCTCATGCTAACGGCTAACAGTTCAATGTCCTTACAGCAGAGTTGTTCTTTAATAGTGATGTGCCCAGAGTTACACCATCTATCATTCACAAACACTGCCAGCCCTCCTCCTTTCCTCTTACCACTCTCCCTCGTCCTGTCCGCGCGCAACAGCTTGAAGTATGTGACTGTAGTTACCAAATGTCCTTTTGGAGTCTCCAAATGTCCTTTTTTGGAAACGCCTAAACCTACCCTTAGAAAAACACGTGTAAAACACTCATTTTCTTTGGTATTGTTATCAACTTTGGACCTGAACTAGGTAAGACTTCAGGCTATGGCCCCATTGTGTTTTCCAGCTAATAACTGCCAGCTGCAGGCATCTGTTTTTAAAATAATTCAGGCGAGAATAAAAAAAATTTTTATTTAAGTGTGTTCAAACCTCTGTAACTCTGACAGTAGCACTGAGAGTGATTCTGACTGTTTGGGGAAGAAATTCAGAGTGTTTCCTTTCAAAAGATACCAAACCTATGCATGTGCTACAAATGGTTCAAGAATAGCTTTCAATTTACTTTGGGTAAGCACTGGATAGGCGTTTTAGGCTAATTTAGCCGGAATGCTAACAGGTTAGTGAAAAAGTCTCTTGGATGAAACATCTTCAAACCCTGATAGAGGTCCATTTGCTTCTGATTCAACATTGGAGGATTACCATGACCTGGAGGAATGAGAATTTACACCAACGCAAAACAGCCCAAAGTTTCTTTTGAAAGTGTCAAACTCTCTAGGTAATACAGAAAGGATAAAACTGTATTTTAGTATAAATCAGAGTGTGTGTCTTTGTGTTTAGAGGTAAAGAACAGTATGGGGTTGTTGACACACTATCGGTGAACACTGGCCTCAGATGTGAAGAACATTCTACAGGGTTGTTTTCATGGAAAGGTCCAGGAGCTCCAAAAAGGACATTTAGGAGACCAGATGATGTTCTGAGACACTAAAGGAGGCTTTTACTTTACATTCTTATAGATTTCATCAACTGGAGATAAAGTACTAATTTACAACTTTCAATTAGTTTTTGGAATTTTGCTAGAAGTATTTCTGACACTGGAAGACTCAAAACGCTACTGAAAATTACCAGAGTGACTCAAACTAATGCTAATATACCAGCATGTTGAAATCAACTAATATTATCAGGCTAGCCTGTTGAAATCAACTAATGCTAACATACTAGCCTGTTGAATACAGCTGGTGCGTGAAAATCCTAAATGATGATGTCATATTAGCAGATTATATTGAAACTAAAAATACAGAAGAAATTTCTGTCACTGATGGGACGGGCAATAAAGATTATCTATCTATCTATCGAAACTATAAATACAGATAGTTACCTCCGCCGAGGAGGTTATGTGATAGGTTTGGTTTGTTTGTTTGTTAGTCTGTCTGTTTTATAGCAGGATTACACAAAAACTAATGGATGGATTTGCATGAAATTTTCACCAAAAATGGACCCTGGCATGATTAAATTTTGGTGATGATCCTGCGAGAGATGGGACCAGTACTGCTGGAATAAGGGCCTGTGTCCACCAAAGCTTTTTTTCCCAGCTGAAAATGCAAGGTGCTCTTCTGAAAACGCACAGCTGGGAGCGCTTGAGAGTGCTTTGGAGGCACGACGTTTTTCAGCTCGGGCACTTTGGTTGCTATGATACGGAATATCTGCAGAAGTAATTGGTGTTGCAAGTACCTAATTTTGCGGATAGTTTGTTTTATTAACAAATTCCAAGTTTAAAAATGGCAGCACAAGGTAGAGAACTTGCTCTGGATGAAGGGAAGGCTGAAAGAAGTATGGAGAGAGGACGGACCTGCAGTTCTATGTGGATTCATGAGATTTTGTGTTATTTGTCCTGTCTGCACTGTGATTGGACGGCTGTGTAAAAAGTGACGGTGACGAGTGCAGCGTTTCACCCAAAATTGAAAATTTTTCTGCTCTCAGCAACCTCGACATGCCACTGCCATTTGTAACGTAGTGTAAATACGCAACACTCCCATTGTCAACAATTACAAAAATGTGCTGGCGTCAGGAAAAAATGCTTTGGTGGACACAGGCCCTAACAATTATGTTGAGGATTGTGGGGCCTTGGCAAAGGTTTGCACTCTCTTGTTTGATAGTAGAGTGCTCACCTGTTCTGTCTTATGCTAGCACCCTGGCCTGCGTTCTGAAGCAAACTTGACTGAAGAACATTTCAAAGTAAGGTTTTGTCATCTTATTGAACACTTAATTCTAATGAAGCGTTTCCACGAATAGTAACAGTTAATGAATCACGATTGTGTTATTCAGTTTCTGATGCTAGAATATTCAGCAGATCATCGAAGACGAAATCATGGTTATCTCGTTGTAAAAACTACTCAGAAATTATTGCACTACAGTACCGGGTCTACATGTTCCAGGAGTCCGTCCACTAGTAAATAATCAACTCGCTTTCTGCCATTTTTGTCTCACTGAGAGTTACCTATGGAGGCGACTCACTGTGTCTTGTAACACAATGGCCGCCAATACAATAGTGTTGTAACATTTTGCTTGTTGATTGCAGGCTTACTAACATCCTAAAGTTTCAGCATCACTTTTTGCTGCTCGGTTACAATATCTGTCGAAATATTTATGGTCCTGGTTCTGAGAGGTCACAGTGATTTTTCATGTTTACACTTCTTTGATGTAAACTATGTTTGAAATACATTTAAATGGAGGATATTTCTGTAAAGAGGTGATCTCCCTATTTCTATGGTAATACGTGTCCATGTTTACTGAAGGGATGTGAAATGGAGAAGGTGCCAACTAATGAACTTCACAAATGTGGACAAATGTGAATGTCACATTTTTTGTAAAGGTGTGGACTGTCTGTCCACCTCAAGGTATAATTTTCAGTCTTAACAGCTATTGATATGGAAGTTTGTTTTCAGACATGATTCTACAGGCGAGTCAAACTGCTGCCACAACGGTTACACCTCTATTTAACTTGAAATCAGTTTTCTTCAATGTGTGTTTGTCTGTCAATGTTTCCTGCAGACACCCAGCAGCTGTCGGTGAGTGAAGAAGAGGTTCCCTCTGAGCAGCAGGATTGGAGCCCTAGTTTTGACCAGGAGGACCCACCAGAGCTCCCACATATAAAAGAGGAACAGGAGGAACTCTGGACCAGTCAAGAGGGAGAGCAGCTTCTAGAGCTGGAGGAGAATGAGCTCACATTCACTCCTGTCCCTGTGAAAAGTGAAGATGATGAAGAGGAAGCTAAATCTTCACAGCTTCATCAAACTGAAGAGATTGAACCTGATGAAGAGGAATGTGGAGGACCAGAACCAGCCTGGAACTCCAATTCAGATCAGCATTTACAACCTCGTACTGATGACATGACTGAAGACCATTTTGAGCCTGAGACAGGACTTAGCAGCAATGACAGAAATGCCAGGGATGCTCATTTATGTTTGAAAAATATTGGTAATAATTCTCGTGAGAAATCATTTCGCTGTTGTGAGTGTGGTAAACGATTTAACAGAAACTCAAAGCTTAAAAGACACATGACAACTCACTCGGGAGAGAAACCGTACAGCTGTTCACTCTGCAATAAAAGTTTCTCAGGTTATGAACATTCACAGTCACACATGAGAGTCCACACCGGGGAGAAACCATTCAGCTGCAGCGACTGCAGTAAAAGATTCACTTGGCGTTGCCAGTTTAAAAAGCACAAGTGTGGTGGCGATTCTTTACAGCTTGAAGAACTCTGGACCAATCAGGAGTTTCAAGAGCCAGAGGAGCAAACTGGAGAGAAACCATTCATTTGTCCTTTGTGTGGTAAAAGATTCAGTCAGAAAGGAGGTCTGTACTATCACCTGAAAATTCACACCGGTGAGAAACCATTCAGCTGCCCAGTGTGTGGGAGAATGTTTAGCCTCAAGGCATACCTGCAGAAGCATTTAAAATGCCACACAGGAAAAAAACCTTACAGCTGTTCAGTATGTAATAAATCTTTCTCACGGTATGAACATTCACGCTCACACATGAGAATCCACACGGGGGAGAAGCCGTTCCTCTGCAGCGTCTGCAGCAGAAGTTTCACATGGCTTTCTCAGTTGAAAAGACACAAGTGTAGTGGCGGGTCCTTAAAGCTTCATGAACTCTGGACCAATCAGGAGCTTCAAGGACTAGGGGAGGCTACCATCACATTCACTCCTGTTCTGGTGAAGAGTGAAGTCGATGATGAAGAAGAACCTCAGTCCTCACAGCTTCATCAACCTGAACGGATGAAAACAGAGGCTGATGGAGAGGACTGTGGAGGACCAGAACCATCTAGGAACTCATGACCACAAAGTCACATGGATTGACATGGACCTTACTCATTGGACAGTTCTGGTGACGCCATCTTGTGGACAATTCTGAAGGCTTTTTTGAAGACTAGCTGAAATTTGCAGGAAAATCCACGATAAAAACGTAAAAAAACATTTTTTACGAACAATGCACTTATATAGCTTCAGAGAAGTGTTGTTGCCATGGCAGCGCTGCCACAATGATGTAATACTGTTAATTACACACAAAATAAGTTTGTTCGTTAATGTTAAATTACTAGCTTTTGATTTTAAAAGTCTCTCTGACGTTGTTGGCTCTATTTTAAATCAGTAGGAATCTTTTCTTCCTCCTTCAGATGTAATGTAACTCAGTAATATTTACTCAACTACTGTTACTTTTTGTACAAATTTAAAGTATTTTAAATGTTTCTATTCCACTACAGGTCAAAGGGTGATATTGTAATAACAAATATAATACTTTTCACCATACGGTAGTCAAACACTTTTCAGATTTAGTCTGCTAATAGTAAATATGCTAATAATAAATACAAATTACTGTAAGATACGCTGTAACCTGCAAAAATGAGCTTTAGCAGTGATAATTAATTTAATTCATAAATAATTTAACTCTGATTATTTATCAATATTATTAATTAATTACAGAGAAATTGATAATCATGAAATATGCGCCACGATTGTTTGATTCTCGGTGATGAACATTTGACGGTTGAGGTGTTTTGTCCTGATGATTTCACAGCAACGAACAACCCCTCCGTTTCTTTTAGAACCATTTTTTAAGATCTTATTGATCACCTTTATGGCTCTTCATCACCTGGCTCCTGATTACATTCCTGATGTTTTAATCTCACTGTAGTTTGGGATCCTCAGGTTGTTTACTGTCTGTTCCAGAGTCCAGGTTGAGATTGAATGGGACAGAGTTTTTGATCTGTGGAGGAGATAAGGTTGTTCTTCTTTAAATCTCATTTAAAAAAAAAATTTTTTCGAAGATATATCCAAATTTGATCTAAACTCACTTTTTATAGTACTGCAACATTCTTGTCCTATGTTTGTTTTTATTTTATTTCTTTGTTTACTTTTTTTAATTTGGGCTTCTTGTTTTATTTTTTTTATTGTGAGTGTAATTTCTCTATTTTAAACAAGTTTGTACTTTGTTTTGATAAGGGCTACATGATTCAGTTTTCTTCTTATATATTCTGCTCAGTCGTGTGAACCGTCTCAGAGCAGCCATATGTCACCACCACGTCCCAGTTAGGATGAAAACCAGTGATGTAAAAGTGCAAAACCAGCAGCAACATGACTAACATCTGTGTCAAACAATTAAAAACCCAGTTTATTATTTTCTTTACCTCTCCAAAGAGTGAAGGACAGTAGAAGTAGACGCATGTCTACAGGCCATCCACAGAGGATGAAGAATGGCGGAATGTGGGATCTGATCATTTGTGACATCACAGGTTAAGTAATGATGTCACTGAGTAAATTAAATGTATGCCAATTGACCTGAAGATCTGAGCCAGTAAGAAACATTTTACTGGTAGACATCTGGTCCTACCATAAAACAGGAGTTTGGTTTAACAGTATGTCCACCATCGGGAGCAGAGGGGATTTTAACGTCCCAGGGATGAATTTCCTCAACACTAAGCCTGGTCCAGTCTGGTGCAAGCTTAAACTGGTGTAATTCACATAAACTGACTTGGCAAATGAGTGCTAGCAGCATGTGGGTAATTAGCAGGATCATAGAAAACTAGCTCAGGCCCACAGGGTGCTGCTAATGTTATGATAAATGCTACAATATGTCAGTGTGAAGCCTCATTTTTTATCCAGTTTGTCTGCTAAACCTGCAAAATGCTCTTAATACAAAGATAAATATATGTGTGTGTGTGTGTGTGTGTATATATGTGTATATATATATGTATGTATATATATATATACATATATATGTATGTATATATATATATACGTATATACAGTACCAATCAAAAATTTGGACACAGTTTCCCATTCAAGTGGATGGGAAGGTATGTCCAAACTATTGACTGGTACTGTATATACATGTATGTATATATATATATATACGTATATATATACACGTATATATATATATATACGTATATATATATATATATATATATATACATACATGTATATGTATACATGTATACATATGTATGTATGTATATATGTGTATATATGTAGGTATATATGTGTGTATATATATACGTACGTATATATATATACGTATATATATATGAATGTATATATGTATATACGTATGTATATATATATATATACGTATGTATGTGTGTACATATATATATACACACGTATGTACATATGTATGTATATATATATAAATATACTGTATATAGCTAGATTAAAAAAATAAGTGTGTGTATATATATATATATATATATATATATATTGACCAACAGAAACGCTTTTTTTTATGTCATGCCATCCTGTTCATAGTAAATATCAAAGGTAAATTATGGTTCACATCTTTATTCACCCTTTAACTACAGAAAAATCATTTATGTGCAGATTAGTGGTTTTTGTCTTAGTGTTTATAAGTCAGAAAGTGTGGATGGTGAGACAGAGAACAATAGTCACTACTGTGTGTGTCTACCTCCAGCATTTATCACTACTTTACACCTCCTGAATGGATAAGATGTTATTCTGGACTTGTAGGAGACGTCATTCTTCCCATAGAGCTGTGACAAGTTGTTCATGTGTTGCTGGAGCAGGATCTCTCTCTCACCCGGTGATCCTGAACGTCCCACAGATGCTCTATTGGGTTGAGATCTGGTGAATATGCTGGCCAAGGAAGGACGGCGACATTGTTCTGGTCCAGGTAGGCTACTCCTGACAGACATGAGCCACATGTGGTCTGGCATTGTCATGCATGAAGGTCATGCCTGATTATCCTGGGAATGACATGTGGACCTAGGACCGTATTTTGGTAACGGATGGCTGTCCGTGAATGTGGACAAGTTCTGTCCGTCATCCATTAGCAGTGGCCCCCCCACATCATGACACCACCACCAAACGACCCACTTCCTGGATCCATATGACAGGATAGCAGTCCCCGCGGCAATGGTACAAACGCCAACGACCACCAGCTGTGTAAAATCCGGACTTGTCACTAAATGTGATCTCCGCCCACTTTGCAATCAGCCATAACATCTGTGCTGCACGTATCTGCCGAGTTCTGACCATAGCATCCCAACTGCCCGTTCACGCAAGTTCTTTCAGGAATCGTGGCATCATCAGTTTCAGTAGGACATTAATGAGGCCCGGTAAATTATCGCCTTGGCCAGGTCTTTGCAATAATGCAGAAAAGAATCTCACCAACATCATCATTTACTCTGAAATGCACCAGTGACTATTATTTCTATGTTATGAAAATATCTATGCCTGAAAATATCGCAAACATGTTTCGCAACTTTTGAGAAAACCTACCGTGAAATCAGGCATTTTAGGCCACAACAATCGCAAAAAAGGCCCACGAGATCCTGGAGGGACTGAAGAATGGCTTCAACAATGAAAAACTCCAAGATTCAAGTTTAATCATCATCAGCAAGAACATCAGAAACGTCAACTTTAAAATGTAGAAATTACAGTGATGAATCCAACATTCAGGATAAAATGCACAGGTGAGTGATGAGGCTACTCATGCACATTCAGTTCAATGCATGTACTGGACTGAACATGGACTGAACACCCTCATCAGTATTATTGGTAAAACGGATAAAGAATAAAGTAAATTAGATATTTTTTAATTTCTGAGAAGGAAAATCATTTCTTACAATGGATTCTAATTTCTTTTGTAAAATAGTGTACAATATTTTTGATAATTATTAAAGTCATTGAATTAAAAGAAAGTTTCAGACATGAGGATTAACTTGGATATATGACAGTAAACTTTAGGTTTTGGATTATTTTTCTGCTGAAGCAATCATTTGAAAGTAATCAACAGATTAATCAATAATGCAAAAGCTTGTTGCAGCTCAACTCGACAGCTTCATTTTATACACAGCTTCAAATAACAACATGAATTTGTTCTGTGTGAAATGGTGCTTCAGATTTCCCTTTAGTGCAACCACATGGTTACTCCTCCATGTCAGGACTTGGCAGCACACTGATGGTATTTCAGCTCAGTGTACCAAGCAAAGCTTTGGTGACAGGAATTGCAGGTGTACTGTTTTTCAACAGTGTGGACGACCATGTGAGATTGCATACTCGCCTTATGTGCATATTTTTTCCCACATACTTGGCACAGGAAGGGTTTCTCACCTGTATGAGTTCTCATATGTATCTTAAGAAGCGACTTGTAGAGAAATTCATGACCACAAACGGAACAGAAGAATGGTATTCTCTGTCTCACATGAGATTTCATGTGGCTTTTCATTTGGTGAATGTGGCGAAAACTTTTCCCACACTCTGAGCAGTTGTGTTTCTTGTGAGTTTCCTGTGGTTTCCGGTCATCTTTCCAAAAATCACCGTCAGCGCTGTTGTCAGTCTCAGGTTCGAGAGACTCGGACACCTTATCATCAGAGCAGCCAAAATCTTTCATGTCAGAATCACATCCAATGAGACTTTCAGAGGTCTCATAATCTTTCAAAAAGCTTAAATCAGTTGGACGTTCTTTTATCTCCTTCCAGAAATCGCTGTCCACGCTGTCATCGTTGTCAGGTTGTCTATCTGGATCTGAGCTCCTGGCTGGTTCTGATCCTCTACACTCCTCTTGATCAGTTTCCATCCATTCAGTTTGATGAAGATGTGAGTGCTGAGGTTTCACCCCATCTTTCTGGCTCTTCACAGGGACAGGAGTGAACTTTGCTTCTAGCCCTTGAAGCTGCTCTCCATCCAGACTGATCCAGACTTCATTATGTTCCTCTTTAATATTTGGGGGTTTCTCTCCAGCATGATCTCTCCTGTTGCTCTTCAGAAGGTGATTGTCATAAAATGATTCACCAACTGTTAAACACATATAGTTTTTCTGAGCATTTAAACCTGACTGAGATTCTCTGGTCTCCTTCCAATCATTATCACCGACTTCTGACTCAGGTTCAGGAGCATCTGGTTGTAAATGTCTAATCAAATCTGAGTGTCTTGCTGGTTCTGGTCCATCAGGTTCTGTTTTCATCTGTGCAGCTGTATTGCTAGCTAGAGGTTCTCTATTGTCTTCAGTTTGGTTTTCATGACCAGCACACTCGTGATAATTGAGCTGATAAATATGACTGAATCCTCTGTCGCAAACATCACACCTGTAGAGTTTCCCCTTAGCATGCACTTCCATATGTTTTGTCAGACACCTCCTCCAAGCAAATTCTTTATCACAAATTGGGCAACAGAACTGTGTTTGCCTCATGTGGATCCTCATGTGTTTGATTAAAGACTCACTATCGATAAAACCCATGTTACAAACTGAGCAGTGGAGGGGCTTTTCCTCTGTATGGCATGTCATATGACAGCTTAAACTCTCACTGCAAACCGAGCAACTTGATTTTTTCTCTCCAGCGTGAATTCTCATGTGTACCTGCAGGTGGTACTCACGGAAAAATACTTTACCACAGTGAGAGCAGCTAAACAATGTGTTTGAACCAATCTGCTCAACTGTTTTGCTGTGACAAAGCTGTGCGGACACACCAACACATTCATGGCTCATGAGCTCTGACCTCAACGAGCATGTTTTCTCGCAAACAAGGCAACAGAGTAGATTCTCCCCTAAATGGATAGATATGTGTCTTGTTAGATATCCTCCTGATGCAAATGCTTTCTCGCAAAATAAGCAACGAAAGGGTGTCACCCCTGTATAATATTTCTTGTGTGGCTGCAGAGTGTGACTGTACTCAGAGCAGCTAGATGGTTTCTTGTCAGTGCTAAATGCTGTATGACTTACTTCCTCAATTTTTAGATGACGCTGTCTAGTCTGTTTGAAAAAATCTATGTTGATACTCTTATCTGTCTTGGGTTGAGTTTTAGCCATGTCAGAGCAGCTAAAAGGTTTAATTCTAGAATTATGTCCATGATTTACTTTTTTATTTCTCTGATAGGTGAGACCAGACTGATGTTGCCTTGTCTCTTTCCAAAACTCAATGTCACCACTGTTGTCAGTTTCAGCACACAGTTTGGGCTCCTTATCTTGATTTAACCGTCTTAAGGAGTTATAAATTCTGAGAGGTTCTGATCTTCCACCATTAAAACCAGTTTGCTGCGAAGACAAGCCAAGACACTTGTGCTTTTTGATCTGAAACCGCCAAAAGAATCGTCTCCCACAAACAGTGCAGCTGTATGGTTTCACCCCTGAGTGAATTGCCATGTGTTGATTCATAATTCCTCTTTGAGAAAATCTTTTGCCACAAACAGAGCAACTGTATGGTCTCTCTCCTGTATGAGTTCTCATGTGTATCTCTAGATGGGAACTATACTGCCGCATTGTACCACAAACCGTGCAAGTGTGCAGTTCTTTGCCTTCATGCATTCGTATGTGGGTCTTCAGAAGGTAATTGTTGGGAAATGTTGCGTCACATACGTAACAGCTCAGGATTTTTTTGCATTTGTCACTTTGGTTTCTGTGAGACTCACTAATGCACTTATGAATTTTAAGCTGTGAGATTCCCTTGAATCTTTTCCCACAGTCACTGCAGCTAAATGGTTTCTCCCTGGTGTGGGTCGCCATGTGGTATGTCAGCACACCTTTGTGCCTATAGGATTTACTACAAACTGAGCAGCTGAATGGTTTGTCTCCTGTGTGAGTTCTAATGTGTCTATACATGTTTCTCCTGTGTTTAAATATTTTACCACAAACAGAGCAGCCAAAGGTTTTTCTGTCAGGATCCTTCCAGTCTTTATCACAGTCATCAGTCTCTGGTTCAGAAGAGTCCTCAGTCTTGTCATCAATGTCAAGTTGTCTATCTGGATCTGAGTTTGTGTTTGGTTCTGGTCCTTTACAGTCCTCTCCGTCAGTTACCATCTGTCCAGTTTGTCTGTGATGAAGCTGTGAGGTGTGAGGTTTCTGTTCATCATCTCCACCCTTCACAGGAACAGGAGTGAATGTGAACTCAGCCACCTCCAGTTCCTGAAGCTGCTCCCTCTCCTGACTGGTCCAGAGTTCCTCTTGTTCCTTTTTAATGTGTGGGGGCTCTGGTGGTTCATCCTGGTCCAGACTGGGGCTCCATTCCTCTTCCTCTTTACTCACCGCTAGCTGCTGGATGTCTGCAGGAAATGCTAAAACACAAACACACACATGACAGAAAACAATTGGGTTTTTATGCAGGTAATTATTTGCTGTATAACATTATCATATTTACTAAGATATACAACAGATGGCCAAATATAAATGTACATTCAACAAAAATATAAAATGCAATACTTTCGTTTTTGCTCCCATTTTTCATAGGTTGAAGTAAAAGATCTCAGACTTTGTCCATGAACACTAAAGGTTTATTCCTCTCAAATCTAGTTCACTGATGTGTTTAAATCTGTGTTAATAATTTGTCCTTCATGGAGATAATCCATCTACCTGAAAGGTGTAGCATATCAAGATGCTGATTGAACAACATGATTATTGCACAGGTGTGTGTTGGGATGATCACAATAAAAAGAGACTAAAATATACAGCTTGAAAAGAAAAAGACACTATTGGGTTCTGCCATACCGATCATACAACCAGGGCAGACAGAATCTGTTGTGACCACCATTTGCCTGTTGGAGTGCAACACGTCTCCTTCACATGAAGTTGATTTTGTTTTACTGGGATGTTCACCAATCCTCTTCAATGGCTGTGTGATGCTGGATATTGGCAGGAGTTGGAACACGCTTTCGCACACGCCGATCCAGATCATCCCAAAGATGCTCAATGGGTTATATGTCTGGTGAGAATGAGAAGAATTGAACTGGGATGTTTTCAGCTTCCAGAAATTGTGTCCAGATTCTTCAACATGGGGCCGTTCATTATCATGTATCAACATGAGGTGATGGTGGTGGACCAATGGAACAACAATGGGCCTCAGGATCTCATCACAATTCCTCTGTCAGAATACATTCAGACTGCCATCAAGAAAATGTAGCTGTGTTCTCTGTCGATAGCTTATGTCTGTTCATAACCCCACCTCCACCTTAACCCCACGTCCACCATAAACCCGAATCAGCTCTGGTGGACATTCCTGAAGTTAGCATGCTAATTAAACACTCCCTCGAAACTTGTGACATCTGTAGTTTGTGTTGTGATAAAACTGTATATTGTACAGTGGCCTTTTATGACTTTTTATGCGACCATCCCAACCCACACCTGTGTAATAATCATGTTGCTCAATACCACACTTGTCAGCGTCGCAGAAAAACACAGATATTTTGGCCTGGTTTGCACTTTGGGCTCAACGTTTGTTTTGGTTTGGTTTCCTTTGGTTTGGGGAAGTTTTTATTACATGTAACGTACCAACTTAGTATTCAACTTGGGTTACTGTCACTCAACCTGTCTCCTCTACTTTGCTCTGTGTCTGTGTGAAACATGGATAAGCCTTGCCCTCGGTAGGAACACCAGACCAGAGTCGAGTCATTGATCAGGACAGCGAAATGCTGGAGGTCGCGTTGTAGGGGGTGGGCTGCCCCTCCAAATGAATGGTAGGGGAAACACCGAAAGCACTTTAACTTGGAAACTGTTATGTCTCTGTCTTGTGAGTCGGTCTGCTTTTTGAGGGGGCGGCAGGTACATCCTGCTGATCCAGATAAGAGGGGCAGTGACCAGGCCACCGCTGCTGACAGACAGCCTTGAGGATAAAGGCCGAAACACTCATTGATAGTGTAACTACCAAGGGATTGAATCACCTAGTCTTAGGAAGAACTCTCTGTAAGAAGACCACCTCTTCTTAGCCAAGTTTGACTGTAGTCAACATAGTTCAGGCAGCAGAAAACCAACAAACCTTCTCTTTGCAGCTTAACTTCAGGCTTCAAAACCACACACAGCAGCTTCTGTTGCCGATTGATCTCCTTTTCATATTCAGAAATCATCATCTCAAAATGTCCCATCAGATCTTCTCTGGCCACTGTTAGCAGTTGCTGTTTGAATGAAATTTTAAGATCCTGGAATCTAGAAATCTCTTGAAGCTGCTCTCCCTCCTGATTGGTCCATAGTTCCTCCTGTTCCTCTTTAATTTGTGGGGGCTCTGGTGGGTCCAGACTTGGGCTCCAGTCCTGCTGTTCAGGTTTAATCAACTGCTGGATGTCTGCAGTAAACACTGAAATAAAAAGGCAGACGATGGAAAGTAATGAGTTTATGTATAAAATATACAGTAATAATCTGGCTCAGGTTGTTTTATAAATAGTATGTCACTTGTTTTAATTCGCCCCAAAAGTACAAGTAAATACTAGTATTTTAAACTTCTGATTATTAATCACAGCCTATCAAAGTGATTTTTAATTGATTGACAGCACTCCTAAAAATGAAGCAGCATGTAAAGTAGCATGTATGACCCAAGTTTAAACATCGAGCCAACAGTATGTTCAGCTCCATATTCCCTCTGATGCTCCACATTTAGTCTATGTTCCATAAACTACCAGCTCTGAGGACCAGAAATATTCGGGACTAGGCTCAAGACATTCAGAGCTGAAGCAGCGGCAGTCCAGGACCTACAGGACGGACCCAAAGCTTTAGCACCGCCCTCAACTGCTGTGTTAACTGATGACATGAAGTCAAACCTGACACACAATGTTTTCTGTCATTGGACACATCCACAGAGTTTTAGAGTCACTTTAACTCTCCAGAAGAACAAATCAGATGAGTTCCAAACTGATGTCAGGTCAGATATAAATGTTGGTTGGGGGTAATCTCGATGTAATCACCCGTCCCCCGCAGTGACGACAGAGCTACCCATTGCAGTGAATCCTGTGCTTTGAAAAGAAAAATTAATAAAATAATAGAGGAAAGAGTGAGAGGAACTTTTACCTAAAAAGATTGTTGTGTCTGTCGACATTTTCTTCTTGTGAGTTAGCTGCTAACTGCTTACTGCCCAAAGAAGAAGAATTTGTTTTCAAACTGAGGAGACGCTGTGCGGTCCAGGAGCTCTTTCCCCTCCAATCAGAGGACGAGATCAGCCGCCATGTAACAGGGACACTAAATGATTGTTGTTGTCATGTGATTTCATTGTTTAGAAATTGCTGCTAGAAGTATGTGTGTTAACAGGGTTTTGGTTAGCTTAGTGACAGAGAGACAGAGAGAGCGGGGGTGGTTTAGGGAAATGATATCAGGGAGAGAGAGCTAATTATTCCAGGTGTTTTTGTGTTGAACAGATGCTTTCTCTCCCTCATATTGCAGTGTGCTGGACCTGGAGTGGCCCTGCCTGAGAGTCTGTGTGAGACCGGAGACACGAGACATGCGTCTGTTTTGGACTGAAGAAGCTGAAAAGTTAGGTTGGTGCATGTTTTTACTATTTGTTTAGGAAAATAAAAGACTGTTACCTGAAGTGATCTTTGCCATCACTGAAGAGAACCCACACGCAGAGTGGAAGCAAAGAGCTTGAACTGCTCTGGTGTGCAACGTCACACTAAACGCTGCTGCTTTACGTCACAGTTTGGTGATTAATCAGCTTCGTTAAAATACTGGAAAAAGTTTGCTCGTCTTTTTTCTGCAGGATTTATCGTTTGGAATGACCCCAAATTCAGTATCAGATACTTTTAATTTGTTGAGCTCATCATGTGACTTTGCTAGTTTGATTCTAGCTTCGTAATGTGATTCCTATCTGTGTTTAACTACCTTAGCTGTACGAGTCCTCATGTGAAGCTGTTATTAGCATAAACATCTGGTCGGAGACAAAGTTTGACAGTTTTTCCTGATTTATCACAAAGTACACAACTGCTACAAAATCGCCTGTATGACTGGACAAACCTCTTTGCAGCTTTACTTCAGGCTTCAAAACCACATCCAGCAGTTTTTGTTGCCGATCGATCTCCTTTTCATATTTGTAAATCATCATCTCACAATGTCCCATCAGATCTTCTCGAGTCGCTGTTAACAGTTGCTGTTTGAAGGAATCTTTAAGATTCTGAAATCTAGAAATGTCATGCTCCTCCAGCTGCTCTCCCTCCTGACTGATCCAGAGTTCCTCCTGTTCCTCTTTAATGTATGAGGGCTCTGGTGGGTCCTCCTGGTCCAGACTGGGGCTCCAGTCAAGCTGCTCAGAGGGAACCTCTTCTTTCCACACCGACAGCTGCTGGACATCTGCAGGAAAAACTGAAATATAGAAACACAAATTATGTTATTGAACTGGGTTGTCTGACAGTTTCAAATGTGAATATGGTGTAAATGTAAAATGTGGACCATTCTTTATTTAATCCTGAACTGTCTCAAAACATTGCATTGCAAGCATTGATGATTCTGGCGGGCTGCCATCATTGATCAGTAAACGAAAATTGTTTTACTGTAAATAATTGATGATTTTAATTTCGTCTGGAAGTAAGTTTCCACAATGCATTACAAAATTCCTGGAAGGATTATGTCCGCTGACAACGGCTCATTGGAACAACAAACCATCTTCCTGCAGGATCGTTTCTAAATGAAGTCTCTATGTAAAAATGTGACAGAGATGTTAAATTATCAGATGATGAAATAATGAAGTATAGATGTTAGGCTGTGTGGATCATTTGTTAATCAGTTCATCAGGTTTCATTTTCAATTGTTTTTATTATTATTGTTGTTGTTGTTGTTTTATTGTTATCAGTTTTGTTATTGTAGTAGCAATTATAAATACTACAAATTGTAATCTTTCTATTATAATATCTGTTATTGTGGTTGAACATGTCTGTGTCCCTGTTCCTCACTCCCTCTCTCTCCCCTCCATCTCTCCCAATCTATCTCCCTCATCCCCCCCATCTATCTCGCCCAACCCTCACTCTCTACCAATCTCTCTCCCTCTCCCAATCTTTCTCTCTCTCTGTCTCTCTCATCCCAACCAAAGCAGAGGCTCCACCCAACTTGAGTCTTTGATCTGCTCCAGGTTTCTGTCTGTTTAAGTCAGTTTTTTCTCTCCACTGTCTCCATGTTCTTGTTCATGGAGGATTGTTGGGTCTCTGTAGAATAAAGAGTCGGTCTAGACCTGCTCTTCTTGGAAAGTGCCTTGAGAACTTTTGTTGTGATTTGGCGCTATATAAATACTATATAATTGACTTGACTGGTCCTGTTGTGGTTACAGACTCTCTCAACCTCCCTACATTAGTATTTATGTATGATTCATTTGGCAAACACAATAAACAAAGTTAAAGATTACAGATAGCATTACGCTATAGTGATGCATTTGTTATCATGAGTTCTTTTGGCCACAATAATCATGTTGTGAAAATCTGCTATCACGAAAGCCAACTATTACTGATCTCTCACCACATTATTGGCATATTGAACTGAAACATACAGTCTACCTTTGGCATCTGTGGGAACCACCATCTGATGGGACAGCCTCATTCTGAACCGCTTCTTCTTTGGCATCTTGAAAACAACAAACAAAAATGTAATATATGATAAATAATTACTATAATGCACACTCGATATATTCAGTTACAATAAAACATAAAAACATCAATGATTTTTGTTCAACAGCTTACCTCGATATGACGCTGAGGTAAAATATAAAGGCAGGATTCAAACAGCAGAAATCCAACAGTGACGTCACCTTTAATACAGAAAAAAAATGGTTTAACATTTAAAATATCAAACTGATGCTTCCACCAATCAATACATCAATCTATCAACCAATCCATCAAACCTTCTCAAAAATATGTAAAGATATTTTTGAAGCTAAGAAAATGGATATTTTCTAAAATCTACTGATAAAAGGTGGAATATTGTTCAGTAAGAACTGAAGATGCTTCTGGCTCCTTGGTGTTTCTATTTTCAACTTTCAGTAGTTTGTGTGTCGCTCACTAATCTGTAGGGCTGTCTTTTGAAAGATTCTGATACCAGTAGCCTTAAAGTGAAACCAATACAGGCTTCCAGGGTTTAGTTACACGTGTGACCAAAGATCATGAGTGACCAAACATTTTCATTAGTGCCTGAAACTTACATGTTCTGGTAAAAAAAAAAAAAAATTTTAACAAAAAAATAATATCTGGTCTGCAGACAGTTACCTTTCAACAGATTTGATATCTGTAGATTACTTTGTCAGGTGAGAGTTAATGTACATCTTGAATGTCTGTGTGGTGAGAATGACACAAATCAGAGACTAACCTTAAGACATAAATCTCTTCACTTTGGTGCAGGTAATAAATATTGTTTTTGTCATGAAAAAGTCCACCTGTCCCCTGGCCTGAAAGACGCATGTGACATCAGCAGCAGAAGTAACACCTGTCTCCATGATATAGCTGTTGTATATCTAACAATTTATAGTTATACACATAATTACAATTATCGATTTAATTGTCTTCCTCTGTTCATTTATTGCACCAATATATTATCAGTCTAATCACCAAGTAATAACCTGGATGGACCTGTCTGTCCAAGTTCAGTGAACTGGGTGTGGTGGTGGATCCGTTGATGGGTTTTTTGCAGTTTCGACCTCCTCCGAGTTATTGGCTTTCCTGTTTCATTTGGCCTCGAACCAAAATCTGTCCAGAGCGGTGTTACGGTGTTTGGTTTTCCACTAAATGATCCATGATGTTCATCGAAAACTTCTACACCTCCAGAGATAAACAGTCGTTGGTGCTAACGGCTAATTTAATTATACACTCATAGCAGAATCAACAAGATGTCGTCATTAAGGAGCGCCGGTCAGACATCAAACGGTGGAAAACGACACAGAAATAGTGATGAAATATGAGATTTCCATTTTATCCAGCTGTTTTTATACATATACTAACCAAAGGATGGACAACCTTATGAAAGATGTACAGGACATTAAGATCAGTTTACAATTCAAAAATCATTTATCTGCAGTAGAGCTGCACAATATTTTGTTTCAGCATCAACATCACATTGTGTCTATGCACAGTAGTTACATCTGTGACAACCCTCTTGTCTTCCTGTTTGGGCTGCCCTTCTCGTTAGGAGCGAAACAGGAAAGGCATTTATTTCACCTGTGCCTGCTGCTCCTCAGCTATATAAGCTGGTGGTTTCAGCAGGTTTTTCTCTCTCTCTGGGCACATGGACATCGGGTTCGTTTGGTAGATTTCTTTTGTGTTCATATGCTTTGTTCATCCCATTTCACTATACACTCATGCAAGCACGCTAGACACTACTGATATCACTGATTTACATACATTTTTATTGTCTTTAATTATCTTCTGTTAAATAACCTATTAGTTAAAAGTCATGTGTTGTCCTGTCCTCTTTGTCCTTCCCTTGAGCCGGGCTGTGACACATCCCACGACATGCAATGTCTCATGAAACAAATCAACTTAAACTTGTCATGCTACAACTTTTCTTTTGCTGCTTGACAAAAGAAAAACCCTCATGGTTCTCATTTTCCATGACTGGTCTACAAGAGAAGTCTGATAGAGCATCATTTACTTTGATTTAAATAACTCCGCCTTAATAAAGCTACTTTATATATATTTTATAAACTCACTACAAAAAGTTAGAGTGATTCATTTACTCTTAACTGAGCTGTCATCTGGTGAGAATTCCTGGATTTTACCATACTGCAATGCGTATCGCAGAGAAGAAATATAACACAATGTGTGTTCTTTCCATATCATGCAGCCCTAACCTGAACCTTTATTCCTTATTTAATCATTTGTATAACATGGTAAGAAATTACTAATGTATGTATGGGAACTGACAAAAAGGTAATGCTTACCGAACGTTGTAATGGTGAAGTGCACAAGTGCAAAAACTGTGTAAAAAATTAATTTGGAGCCCTATGATAGCAATCTCTTTTTTCATGACTAAAGATTATTTTCATTATCAAATAGTCTGATTGCTATTTTCACAATTAAGTCTATAAACAATAAACAGTGCAAAGACTATTTATTTATAAAGACTATCAATTGTAAATAAAAGGAGCTAATCACATTCGAGGAGCTGGAACCTGCAAATGTTAATCGATTACCAAATAATTGGTAACCATGTTCCTTTTAATTAACTAATCAATTAATCAACTAATCGACACATGGTCCAGACACCAAAATTAAACTTTATAGTATACTTTATAGAGCTAGCTGCGGCTAATGGCATGTGTGCATCATTTAGCTAACATTAGTTGAGCATTAGCTCTGTGCACGATTAGCAGAGCAGTAAACAGGTTTCCAGCAGCAGACAGAAAACAAACCTCATTCTCGCAGCTTTATTTCAGGCTTTACAACCACATCCAGAAGTTTTAGTTGGCCATCGAGCTCCGTCTTGTATCTGGATGCTGTTGTTCTAACATGTCCGATCAGATAGCCTCGAGCCGCAGTTTGAAGAAATTGTTAAGATCCTGAAATCTCAACAATTTCTATCAAAGAGTCACAGACGACAGAAGTAGGCTGAACATTGACGATGATTATTTACATATAAAAATGTTTAAATATCCGTATTACTAGTTAACTGGTCCCACAAAAACAGCATCCATGACCCGGAAATTAAAATCCGACTTCCGGTATAATCCTTCAGAGTAAAAAACTGATAATTGGATTTAGAAAAAAAAATCCTTCTAAGAGAGAAGAGTGTATGCCAATAATAAAATATAAGAAACGTTTACATGTACATGTGAAATAAATAATTAACATGTAAATATAAACCGTACACGAGGCGGCGCTGAAATAGAAGTTTATTTTGAAAAACGTCCCCGGAAGTACCATTTCTCCTATGTAGCAGTCATGGGATTTACCGTGGGATTTACCGTGGTCGCGAATCAATAGAAAACCGACGAATAATCCGTGTTTTAATCTCGGTAGAGATGGACAGACAACGAAAACAATTGGTTGATGAATTAAAACTTGCAACGAAGCCACACGGAGCAGGTTTGTTCTCTTTCTGCTGCTGTTTACTAATGTGGCTAAATTAACGCTAGCTAAACCATTCATATGCAGCCTGTTAGCCACTGCTAGCGCCAGCAGAATAAAACAACACAAAACGGGTTTCATCAGAAGCTTCATTTAGTCTCCTTGATATTAGGGGTCTTGCTTGTTTTATATTTTTCTATCTATATTTATTATTGAGACAACAAAAAGGAGACGAGACAGCAATAAAACCGTAAAAGCTGAGGAAATGTCAAAGAGAAGTGAGACAGATATCACTGATCTCCACCCCCCTAAAAGAAAGTAAAATTATTAACGTGGGACGACTTTGGATATCTGAAAAATCAACAAGGATTAGTTCTGGAGGACGGATTCCCAGTTTGAAAGAAATGTGAGGACAAAGTGTCTCTAAAGGAGGAATCACGTCCAACTAGTTCAACATTCATATGATAAGAGGGACTAAAACAATGGAAATCAATCAGTTCATTTTCTACTTGATCTGAACCTACAGAGAAACAGACTGAGATACAGACAAACAGGTGTATTAGGTTGTCAAACAATAACATGAGTCTGTAAGTGGCAGAAACAAGTGCTATACTTCCCCATAGGATTAGATTTTATGGCTCAGATTAAAAAAAATCACAGTTTCCATTTAAATGTTGATCATAAAATGTGCTAACAAAATAATTTTCCTCGACATCCGCGCTGGCTGTCCGGTCAACGGGCTGCACCTCAAGATAAATTCTGGTTTGCGTAGATTATATTTTTGTAACGATCCTTTTTTTCTTCCTAATTTCTTTTCAAACAGGATAAGTACAGCTTTGTGATGTATTAGAGGAGAAGTAGAAAGTTATATCAAATGGAAATAGTCCAGTACAAGTAGAGGTTGACTGATTTTTTGAGCTTATTGGTGTGTTATGAAGCAGACTTTTGCCTACTACAGGGTTGATGTTTGAATTACAGATTATTTTGCTGGTTTTTGGAGTGCCCACATCTACGGACAGTTGGATCAGGACAGGGGTGTTGCATGACATGAAATGAGGTAGTTCTACTGACCAAATATTAGGAATGCCACTGGGAGGAATAGGCTTGGGTACTGAATTCATCACCCTCATACCAAAATGCAGATTTAGCCATAAATGCCGTACATTATGCTTTTACACAACATGTACAGTATATTAATCAAATTAATCGGTGAGACGTTTTAAATGTTGCTTTTCGGTTATTTTTGGTTGATTACCTTGTCCCAGCTTATATGCAGGATCAGCTGATTTAGAAGAAAATTCCTGTGTTCTAATGACCTTTAACCTGAGGCACAAAGTGGAAGAAAGCTGAGGACTGTCGGGGCAGAAGAAGATGGAAGCTTTTCTGTTGTCAAACAGATGATAAAGAGATCAGAACCATTAAAGGATCACGCAAGCAAGAATATAAGAAACAATCATTTTCCCCTCAGGTATCCTCAGCATCACACTTCTAGTAAAACCTGTAGTATTCAATCACTGTGGTAGTGACAACAACAACATAGACAGGTGATGGTGCTGTTTCTTCTTCTTTGGATAAGGTGGACTAGACACTACCTCTACGGGGTGCTATCAATAAATCTTCTGACGGTTCTTTCTATTTTTTATTTGGTCTAATACTGTGCTGATATTCCATCAGTTTCTTCGTATTAGTCCAGTTATCAGGTTGAGTAAAGTGTTCAGAGTAAAAACAGTTTCTCCAGCTGCTTCCAAATCTGTCAACAATTTCCTGCTGGTGTTACATGTTTGGTGTTACTACAGAGAGAGTAAAGTAAAAAGGTACTGTTGGAATTGTGTGTACTGAATTGGTGTCGTAAACATAAATAGCACCCAACCCTACTCCAATATCTGGTAGACCGACTAGTTAAAGTTGGAGTAGTCCTTTCGATAGTGGAGACCGATGGTTGTTGGCTGTCTGATCCAGCATTGGTATTTGATTATCTAGAAAAAAAGGGTTAACAATCGATCTTTCTCCACCTTTAATGCAGGTGTTTGCTTCTGTTTAAAGGTGTAATGGGGTCATTGTTTTCCTAACATGGAGGTAGTAACTTTGCAAATTGATGTCTGTGTAAAAAGAGTGAGTCAGCAAGGTAGTGGTACAGGACAGGGGTGTCACATTTTGCTGGCGTGTTATGTGTGCAACCCACAACCTAGACAGTTAGCAGCTAACTCAAAGAGGAAAATACCTGCAGATTGGGGAGACCGTGTGAGGTCGAGTTAGACGACACGCCTCTTTTGATTGTGGAGTGCCAATCTAAAATCACCCACTGGAGCGGTATTATATCATCATTGGTTTGTTTAGTGTAAATAAACACAGGCGGAGTAAATAAGGGTCGTTGTTGTGGAGCTGAAAAGGGCTTTGTGTGCAGGAAGGAGGAGAGCATATAGTTATGATCACTGTGAAAATATTGTTTATGAAAGGCTAAATGAGAAACTTTAAGCAGGATTGTGTTTCACATCGTCTCCATTAGGAGGCACTCAGATTGCTCCTTGGTGCTCAAAACTCTACAAGGCAGCTATAACATAAAATAACAAGCTAGATTTGCAAAACCTCATGGGTTTACACTAATAGCTGACTGTTCTTCAGCTTTACTTTCAGATGTCCGAAAAGTGATTGTTGGTGAAGAAGCGCAGCAGGGCTGGAGCTCCGGTCTGGACCAGGAGGACCCACCAGAGCCGCCACACATTAAAGAGGAACAGGAAGACCTCTGGACCAGTAAGGAGGGAGAGCAGCTTCAAGAACTAGAGGAGTGCAGAATCACTCCTGTTCCTGTGAAGAAGGAAGACGATGAGGAAGAGAAACCTCAGCTTCATTTAACCAAACAGATGAAAACAGTAGCTGATGGAGAGGACTGTGAAGGACCAAAACCAGGCAGAAGCCTAAAACTTGATACTGATGACAAGAACCAAGACTCCTCTGAGACTGAAGTCAGTGATGGTGATTGGGAGGAGACCAGTGAACTTCAACCAACTTTAAACTCTCATATAAACACTGTTGGGGATATTAACTGTAGCACTGTTGAGAGATCATTTAGCTGCTCTGAGTGTGGACAAAGATTTGGCCGTAAGCCTCATCTAAACGCACACATGAGAATTCACACGGGAGAGAAACCATTTAGTTGCTCCTTTTGTGGTAAAAGGTTTTCCCAGAAGGGAAACTCTATTAGTCACATGAGACTACATACAGGAGAAAAACCATTCAGCTGCTCCATTTGTAAGAAAAGTTTTAGGTATAGCGGTGACGTTAGCCGGCATATGAGAATCCATACGGGAAAGAAAACATCCAATCACAATGTTAGTGATGCAATCAGCAGTTACATAGGATCAGAACTAGCCAGAAGCTCAGATCCAGACAGACATTTACAGCCAGTTACTCTAGCTAATCCCTCAGAAACTGAGACTGATGTCAGCGATAGTAATGAACCCGAAGATTTAAAAAATGATGTCTCTATTAGTGATACTAGATCAAGTACTGACAGAGAGATATTTAGCTGCACTGAATGTGGGAGAACATTTTGCCGCAGGGATCATCTGATGAGCCACATGAGAACACATACAGGAGAGAAACCCTTTAGTTGCTCAGTTTGTCAGAAACGTTTCAGCTGCAGTGGAAACATTTTGGCCCACATGAGAATTCATACTGGAGAGAAACCATTTGAATGCTCATTTTGTGGCAAACGTTTCAGCCAGAAAGGAACTCTGCAATTACATGTGAGGATTCACACTGGAGAGAAACCTTTTAGGTGCCCTTTTTGTGACAAACAATTTGCACACAAAAGACGAATGACGCTGCACATGTCAGTACACACAGAGGAGAAGCGTTTCAGCTGCAATGCTTGTAACAAAAGATTCACGTGGTACACGCAACTCAAAACACACAAGTGTGTCGGGGGGACATCGCTGCTTCGCCGAAACCAAGATGAGAAAAAGGTTTCCCCAAAAGAATCGTTCAGCTGCACAGAGTGTGGTAAAACATTTAGTCTCAAGGGCAATTTAAAGACACACATGAGAATTCACACAGGAGAGAAACCGTTCAGTTGCTCAGTTTGTGGCAAAAGTTTTAAGCAGAACGTGCATCTTACAGAACACATGACAATTCACACTGGTGAAAAGTTGTATAAGTGTAGTGTTTGTAGCAAAGGATTCAACAAAAAGTTACTGGTCAAAAACCATAAGTGTGTTTAATCTTTGGTCAGATCTTGTTGAATTCTTTGAAAGACAGCAAGTGTGGTTAAAGGTTTACTCCCACTCAGTATTTTCCTTCTCAAGGCATGTGAAGAATTTTTAAAGTAAGCACGATATTTTTATTCAGTAGGACGAATGCTATTCTACAGCCTTATATAACAGTCATATTTTTAGTACAGCGAAATACAGAGAACAATTCTGATTTTAAGCTGGTATTGGGAGAAACACTCCCAAATTTCAAAATACTAGTATTTTGAAATTTGGGAGTGGCACACATGACGTATGTCTTCCTCAAGGGCTTCCCCAGATTTCCAGGCACGCAGGGCCCCACGCGCAGCAGTTTTAAATCTACGAGTACATGGTAATTGCTCTCTACAGTAATCATTGAGTTCGCAAGGAGTGAGTTGGCACTGTATGAGTGAAATTGATTTTACTCATCACAGGGTTGTGTAATGGGGGAAAAAAGAAGCAAATACACTTGACTCAACAACTATTCCCTGTGAAACCATGAATGGGAATAGCTGCTGTTACACATCATGTTTTTATTTCCCACAACAAATGTTAAAGTTAACATTTCTTCTTGTAAATTTAAAAAATATCAAAATAATGGACAAATAAAAGACTGGTTTACAACTTCAGGAAAGATGACAGTAGCCTCATTTCTAGTGCATATGGGAACAAGTCGATGGAGTTAAGGATACATACGAGATGGGCGAAATGGACTAATACCACTGGAAATGGTTGGGAGCAGTGTAGCAACAATTCAAGCAAGGCACGACAATTGTGTACAGACACAACGAAGAAGGAAATAAATAAAGTGAAAAAACTCAATGTCCTCATGTTTCATTGTACCTAATGACATCACAGACCACCACCGAGTACATCATTACCTCTGCTTTTACCGCGTTATACTTACTAGGTACATTATCACAACCTCCACTGACCTTCGCCATACTTGTTATTGTCAAAACTTTTGACTCTTCACTGCCCTCTTGTGCATGTATTAATTCCAATGTAAAAGATGCATGGAAGTATGTGGGCACATCGTTTGGACTGGGGTTTGACATCTTGATGACATGTTATGTGTGTGACCCAAAACCAAGAGATTTGAAAAGTAGCTAGTAACAATTAGAAGCTAGTAGCAGGTAGCAACTAGTAACAGTTAGTAGCTTATTCAAAGAAGAAGAAAATGTCTGCAGATTAGGGAGACGGCATGAGGTCCAGGAGCTCCTTACCCTCCAATTAGAGGACGAGATCAACCACAATGTAACATGAATGCTAAATGATTGTTGTCATGTGATACATCATTTACAGAGAGCTGCTGGATGCCAAGGTAAAACGTCATGCTAGACGGTGACAGTCTTGTGTTACACGTCCAATTTCATGTATCGCACACTGGAGCAGCATTTTGATGCTGTTGGTTTGTTCAGCGTAAACAAATAAAGGCGTGGCAGAGAGGGGACTTCATTACACCAGTATTGTTTGACCTCTGTGTAAAAAAGGTTGATGTTAGAAAATTTCCCAAGATCCCAGGTGAAGTTAGATGATGAAAATTATCTTTAGATCAAACTAAGTACTAAGTAAACTATTTTGATTGGATGATACTGTTAAAAAGTTTTAAAAGTTTTGTCTCACAGTGTTGAATAAAGTGATCCAGAATCCACATCTGAACCCAGATCCACCTCAACATATAATCAACTCCTCCTCGATCCACCCCACGCAAACCTTAATCAAAATCCATGACAACATTTATAGATATTTTGCAGACAAACAAAGAAACATTGGCAATCACATGACCTCTTACTCTTGTTGGCAGATCCAGAATCAAAACTTCAAGTATTGTTGAAAAGTCTTATATTTATATCACTGATAGTGAACTCTAAGTAAAGTGATAAAGATATATTTTCGTGTGATTTGCATCCATCCTCCCTGATGAATGACAAACAGGCATTGGGATGTCATTTAACTTGTCTGATGTAGTACTGGTTTAAAAAGATACTGTTGAGTTGGTTCACTGGTTACTGGTCATTTACTGGTAAACTGTGTTTACTGGTGTAAACCAGTTTAAGTATTTTAATAGTATGTAAGGAGGAGATCAGAAACAGTGTTACAGCAGTAGTTTATCCATGTTGGTTCATTCTGTGGTTAAAGGACAGATAGTGAGATTTAAAACTGGGATGGGGATGGATCAAATGCAGAGAGAGAATTTCCCCGTGGGATTAATACAGTATCTCAAAGTTTACCAGGTTAGACAAAAATTACTATATATTAGTCTGTTCAATTCAATAATATTTTATTTTATGAGTTTGTTTGTGTTTTAGTATTTTGCCTTTCTTTTCAACTTGTGGGTAAAAGCTGTTTTCAGTATGTTTGTTTTAGTCCTGATTGACTGGTGTCTTTTTCCAGAGGGGAGGGGGGAGAACAGATTATGTCAGGGTGAGTGGAGTCCTTTAAAATACAGCTGGCTTTCTGCTGGAGATGTCCAGTGTAGACATCTCTGAGGAGGGGTAATGTGGTCCCGATCACGTGCTCAGCCGCCCTCACCACCTGCTGCAGGTCCTTCCTGTCCTCAGCTGTACAGCTGGTGAACCACACTGTGTATAAATACATGTCCTTGTTCTGGATTCTACTTAGAGGCAAAGTGGTCCATTAAATAATTCCAGGTTTCTAGTACATGTCCCTTTCCTCCTATCCTCGCCAACATCACCTCATATGATGCCGTTTCACTCATCAACATCTTCCATTCTTGAAGTGTTGGCTCTGTGGCAGATTTCCAATGTCTTTATTAGTTATTTCTAATCCAGTCCACTAGAGGTCGCTGTTCGCTTTCCGTCGTTCGCTTTCGCCGATGCGGAAGTCATTACGGAAGTCTGGCTGCTCTGTTTACACCACCTCCAAAATGTTTTGTTCGCAGAAAAGGAGAATGTGCGCCGTGCAGCTGCTGCGGGTGTCGGTACATGAGCGGATCAGCGCCGCCGCTGAAGACTTTCTGCTGCGGCTGGAAGAAGGAGAAGAAGCGGCTGAAATCCCGGCGCTGAGAGCGCTGCTCACCGTGCGGCTAACGGCGGCTGCGGAGGAGATTGTCGCCCTGTTGGAGGAGACCGTGGCGGAGTACGAAGACAGAGTTGAGCGGTCAGAGCGGGAGATCTGCCGCCAGAGGAGGCTGCTCGATGCGGTGCTGAAGCCTGAAGTGAAGCTGGACAGATCAGGTCAGTCCCTGCACGCTGCACCAGGAGACTGCGCTAATGTTAGCTAATGGCTAATGTTAGCTAGCCTAATCCGTTCAAACATCAACGATTTTACAAACCTTAAACGTTATTCTGACGTTTTCTGTCCCGAGTGTGAGATAAGCTGATAGCTGGTGGAGCATTAGACAATAAAATATCAGAATATAGTTATTTAAACTCGGATAAAACAACAAATACTTTGTTAGTGATTAACAACCACAGCTGCCATTAGCAGCCACAGCAAAGCCTTATGGGAGCTGTAGTTTTTATATGCTGTCAAACTGATCGTTGATCTGTCTTTGTTGTTTTCATGTTTGAGCGGATTCTCTAGCTGAGGCTGAATTCCATTTTGTGCATAAAATGGAGGAAATGCATTATATATTTACTATTTAGAATTTTTTTAACTATTCTTTATGATTAGAAGATTTTGAATATTGTAATGATACAAATATTAAAATATTTACGTAATTCTTTTATATTTTTAAGTTGAATGAAAATTACAAAAAATATGTAATATAATGATAAAATATTGTTGAATTGAACTGACTAATCTCCTAAATCTCCTCACTAGCAGCTGTTCTTTAACCACAGTATGAACTAATCTGAGAGGATAAACTACTGCTTTAACACTAATACTGTTTCTGAGCACTTCGCACGCACTATTAAAATAACGCGTTAACTGTTTTACACTAGTAAACACAGCTTACCAGTAATGACAGTAAGTAGCTGTTTAACACATCACATTAGACATGTTTATGTGAACATGTTTAGGGTCTGATATTCCAACATTCTGTATCTGGTGATCCAGGATGTTTACATTTATAAGGCTCACAGAAAATTCACTACTGTGAGATAAATAATAATAATGATAAAGACTGAACTGAGATCCATAAATTTGACAGGGTCCAAACCTTCCAAAGTTTCAGGATTATTGACCACAAGACCCGTTTCATTTAATATTCATCTTCCCACTGAAGTGATTCAGCACCTAATATCTGTCTTTTAGCTATGAGCCTGCTCGGGTGTGAGGGTATTTTCTCCATTTTTACAGATCCTCCTAAATTCACATTTTTAAGGTGCTTCCTTACAATATAATACCAGTCTTTAATATCATAATTTACATTATTATTTTTTGTATCTGCAAAGACACCACAACAGGTTGCAGAGCTGCTGAATAGACAAATGATCTGTGTCTTAAAGTGGCTTGAAAATAACTGCCTAACTCTTAATTATGCAAAACCTTTCTCAATGTGCTTCTCATAAAAAAATTGATATATATGCAATAATTATTGATCAGACGCAAAGTGAAAAAGTAAACGACTTCAGATATCTAGGTGTTGTGTTTGATTCCCATTTAAAATTTGAAGCACACATTAGGAAAGTGTCCAAGACCATCAAGACTAACCTGAACTGTTTCCAACTTAAAAGAACTTGCTCGCTATAAAAGCTGACCAACCAAATATGCACGCTATGATTCTGTCACATTATTCTTACTGTGTAAAACTCTGTGGCCAGGCCAACCAATTAGTGATGAAACCTATGTTGTCATTATACAAGCAAGCTCTAAAAATATTGGATCAGAAGCCAATGAAATGGCACCATTGTAAAATTCTGAAAAAGTATAATCTAATAAACCTTGAGAATTATATAAATTTCTCATTGATAAAATAGATTTTTAAATGTGTAAATGGCCCCAGAACTAGTCTGTCAAATGATTTCAGAATATAACAGCAAAGGTGTCACAATGAGAGGAGCAGTTAGTGGAGACTGTAAACCCACAAAACGCTGAACAACATTTGATCAATCCTCTTTTCCTGTTAACGGCCCGCAGATTTGGAATGATCTGCCATCAGAAAAAAAAACATTAACTGATTTTAAGGCTTTTACACTCAAGGCAAAACATTGGCTTAGAGAAGAATGAATCGGTGATCACTGAAATACATTAGTTTACAAAGCACACATACTTTTCCTATTGTGATGAAACATTATTTTCTAATCCTGTAGTGAGTGAACGTTTGAGATTGGAGAGAAGATAATCTGTGGAGATTCTCGTTATGTGTTTGATGAAACATAATTTCAAAATCGGCTCAAACTCCTGTTGTGTGAGCCCTGCATAAGAGATTAACTCAATCAATCAATCTCACAGTTTTACTTAAAGTCTTCATGTCTCTACTTCTCTCTCCCCTGCAGATGTCCAGCAGCTGCTGGTGCGTAAAGAAGAGGTTCCCTCTGAGCAGCAGGGCTGGAGTCCCAGTCTGGAACAGGAGGACATCCCAGAGCCCCCACGCATTAAAGAGGAACAGGAGGAGCTCTGGACCAATCAGGGGGGAGAGCAGCTTCAAGAGCTGGAGGAGGTGAAAGAGGAGGAGGAGGAGGAGGAGGATGAAGACAAAGGTCAGTCGTCACAGCTTCATCAAAGAAAAACTGACAACAGAGGCATTATGGGAGGAAACTGTGGAGAAACGGACACAAACGTGGATTTACATAATATTGATGATAAGACTTCAGAATTTTCTGTGGCTGAGATTGAAGTCAGTTGTGATGATTGGGAGGAGACCAAAGAAGCTCAGTTGGGTTTAAACTGTCCTGAGAAACCATTTAGCTGCCCCAAATGTGGTAAAACATTTAACAAAAACACACTTCTGGAGACACACATGAGGATGCACATGGGGGAAACCCCGCTAAGTTGCTCAGTGTGTGGAAAAAAATACACTATATACAGATATCTGATCAAACACATGGACATCCATGAAAAAATGGAAAAACAGCACAGCTGCAGCACTGGAGGAGTTGAATCCCTCAAGTGTGATGAAAGTGAGTGTGATAAAAGACTTTGCTACAGTCACCATCTGAAGAATGACACGGGAGCTCATCCAGAAGAAAATCTGTTCAGTTGTTCAGTTTGTGGTAGAAAGTTTACACAAAGGGGATATCTGAACCAACACATGGCACGCCACACAGGGAAGTTTCAGTTCCGCTGCTGTGTTTGTGACAAAAGATTTGCGTGGCGCCATGACCTCAAGAGCCACAAGTGTGACAGTGATTCATCGCAGCTTCACCAAAACGACACTGAGGAGGAGAGCGAGGCAGATAGCAGCTCAACTGAACCAGAATCAGATTCTGATAAGATTTCAGACACTTCTGAACCTGAGACTAAAGTCGGAGATGATAATGAGCCTCATCATGATGTAAGCGAAAGCATCACCACTAACAGATTATTTATCTGCTCTGAGTGTGGGAACACATTTTCCAACAAGGAAAATCTGAAGGTGCACATGAGAATGCACAAAGAAAAGAAACCTGTCAGCTGCTCATATTGTGAGAAACGTATTTCAGAAGGAGAATATCTACCGAACCATGCCAAAGTCCCAACACAGGAGAAACGAGTCCTTTACTGCGTTTGTGGCAAAATATTTGCTTGCCATTATAATCTCAAAAAGGGTGTCTGTGAGTCTTCTGAGGAGCCTGTAGCCAGCAGCTCAAGAACTTTGGACTCGTCTGAACTTCAGATTGATTGTAACAGGACCAGCAAATCACAGTCACGCTTAAACTCTCTGAAGAATCAAATCTTAAAACGTGTTACAAGTGGCAATGTTGCAGAGAGGCCATTTGGCTGCTATCAATGTGGCAAGAGATTTCAACGCAAGAGACATCTGCAGGAACACCTGAGAATTCACACAGGAGAGAAACCGTATGGTTGTGCAGTCTGCATGAAATACTTTTCATGCAGTGGTTCATTAAGAAAACACCAGAGAATCCACACAGGAGAGAAACCTTTTAGTTGCTCCATATGTGGAAACCGCTTCACTGAGAGTGGACATCTGAAGGTTCACATGAGAACGCACACAGGAGAGAAACCATTTGGTTGTTCCATTTGTGGTAAAGGTTTTACCTGGAGGCAAAGCTTCATTAATCACATTAAATATCACACAGAGAAGACTAGAGAAATGAAATAGAGACATGGCCTCTCTCATTCAAGAGGAAAATCAGATGTGTTTGGAGATGCAGCCAAATCTGGAAACTTCTGTTTATGGTCATGCAAAGTAATGTTAGACAGAGAAACTCCAATTTAACATTTCCTTTTCAGTTTCATTTTACTGTTACACACCATTTCACAGAAGAACACACAGTTGAATGTGCAAAATTAAAGGTTTGCACAAATAGCTAACTTTGCACTCACCACCTCCTCTATAGAGATCCGGAGAAATGACAATGCAAAAAATGTATTTCAGGGCTGATTTTTACATGCATCTTTTTAAGTACTTATATTTCAAACGCATACAACATAATAACCATGTGTAAAGCACAATCTCAGATTTCTGAAGATGAGGCTCATTTGTGTTAGAGCAATGTAGAAAAAGATCATCTGACCCAAAACCTGAAAATTTCAATTTGTTTAATTCTTCAAATATCTTGTGAAAACACACCTTTACTCGTGTTTTGGTTCTTAAATGGGTTTACCAAAGTCTGAAGTAGACAGAAGCAGTTGAATATTTAAATAAAAAGTACATAAATTTAGAATAAATGTCTAAAATGACATTTTGTAGAATTTTTTTTTTAAAATTAGTATAAGTGTCACGCTTTCACCAAATGTCAGCGATTAATTGGACTGACTAATGGCTTCATATGACAGATGAAGCTTCATGGAAATTTTGCTACTAGTCTTTTTTTCCAAATCAAATATTACCAAAGAAAAAATTATCCACCTATGAGGAGGCGGATGATGAACCTGTCGAGCGCTCTTCTTGGAGTCCTGTAGGTCGCTGTGAGTCACGTGCAATCTTGTGAGAGGAAGGACGAGAAAGAGAAGATTGTACAGATTCCAGGTTTAAAAATCATTTCTATCATGTTTATCGAAAAGATATTAACAGAAACATCTCAAAAATACACCAAAATACACAGGGTGTTCTACAGGGATCTATTTTAGGACCTTTACTTTTTTAGTATGTGGCCATTATTTTTTTAATGATCTTCCACAAATTCATTCTAATTATTCTGTTTGGTTAGATGTGGATGACACGGTTCTATACAATCAAATATTTATTACAGATAAAAATCCCACAAAGAAATATTATTCCACCAACCCATGTACAAAGAGACAGATGATCAGCATGTCAAGTATGATCTTGCAGGAGGAGAGAGGAGAGTCTACGCATTCCAGCAATATTTAAATAACATTGCTACAATATTTGATTCGAAAATGTATAGAAACATGGCAAAAACGCACCAGTGTCTGACCTCAGAGGGTTAAGCAGAGAAGTGGAGCATTTCTGATCCTGGAGATGTAGACCAAGAGAGTTCTGCCTGAAATTGATCAAATATCCTATCACAATATACAATATACAAATCTGTGCTGCAGTATTAATTCATATTTTTGATGTTGATTTTATTAAAAGTATTTTATCAACAATATGTAACTAGAGCAGAGGGTTCATACATTTCTGTTGTCTCATGGTAAACAACACTTTATTATTATTGCTGCTGAGACACATTTCATGTACAGAAACTTTCCTCAGTTTTGATGAATATATTTTATTCTTTTCCTGTTTGATGAGAATGATTATTTATTTTGTTCTCTCTTAAATCAATCAGCCTTTTGGGTGTTTCAATCTGTTGAATCCACATGTAATTCAAAGGAAATAAAAAACATTTAACCACTGATTTCAGTTGATGGTTTTATGGATGCTAAAGCTTTAGGTAAAGTTTAGGCTGCTTCAAATGAGAAAACAATGTGAGCACAACAAACTTTCAACATTTCTACGTAAAATGTATCAATATAAGTCTGTATACATTTATAATAGGGTTGGGAATTTCAAGCAAACTTACTGTTCAACTACTAATCAAATAGTAATACACCCCCAATCCCCTCAACGTATGAGTGTGCACACACAGAGACAAGATGTTTCAACTCGCCCTAAACAAGTTTTCAGTTTCTAAAGTCTTTATTGTGCAAGTCTAACATCAAGCTTACTGTGTCTGCTGACAGTACACTAATTGACTGTTGAACTGTGGATGGACCTTCTTCTGCTGGTGCTTTGACTTGTGATCAGATAGTTTTACCTGGCAGAGTTGGTTCTGTACCTGATTTTCTTTCTTAAAGGATTTCCACACTGGACTTTATTATGGCTAGCATGTTTCTGCTGTCTGCATTGTGATCATAATGCAGTCTTAGATCATAGCGGTTGCAAACAGCCTGTAGGTGTCTTACTGCCACATTCTGGCGGTAGTACTGCATTACCACCAGGCGCACGGAAAAACAAGGGAAAAACATTTTTTTATGACAATCGTGTTTACTAATAGATTTTTTCTTTTTTAATTAATAAACGAATATTCGAAAATCAATGCCCATCCCTAATTTATAAAACTGCCCTGTATTAAAATAAAGTGATATAAATCTTTTTTAAGGTAGCACAGACTGTAAAAGCCTCTGGGATGAGAGGTGAAATGTCTTCAAACCCTAAACAGAAGTCCAGTTGCGTCAATGATTACCATGACCTGGATGAATGAGAATCTACACCAACATATGCTCATATTTAAGTTTACAAGGACCACAACAAATCAAAAAGGTTGTGGGTAGAGCAAACCAGACAAAATATGAGACTGAAAGTGAAACCAGACAAAAGTCACTGTTCAATATACAGTAAATTTATTTCAAGAATAAAATCAGAGGATTGCATGTCAGTCTACTTACAGTATGAATTCAAAAGATCATGATTTTTTTTAAATATTTGGAATTAACGTGTCCATGTAAGTTTATAATTACACTTTATAATCTCAATTTGTCAGCTCTGCTCGCTGACATTAGGATGTCGGTTCGAGTTTAGTTTTGACGTAAATTAAGTTGCTTCATTATAATGTAACACTTCCTGTATGTTAGAATAAAAAACTCTCTTGAAGTAGACAGAAACCTTGTTACTTGAGACAGTTTTTATTGTGAAACCTTTACAGGAACTTGATCTTAGAAAACGTGCCCAAATGTGTACGAAATGAATGCAGAGTACATACAAAAAGCTCCATCCGTATCCGCAACGGTATACTTCTTTAACGTAGAGCATAAATGGGCCTTTATGGTAATCAATAAGATCCTCAATCAGTTCTACAAGGAACATTGGGTCAATGCAGAGAGGCCAAATACTAATTGGTTTTGGTTAAATGCCTAGCAGCTGAGTCCTGAACAGACTGAACAATTTACAAAGTTTGCTGGTTAAGACAAAAACATCTACTGCAATAATCAAGGTGAGAGGAAAAGAAAACGTCAACAACGGTCTCTGCATCTGTAAAATTTAAAACAGATCTTATTTTGCAACATTTGGAGGTGGTATAAACCGGAGCTACAAGCTTTGTTATACGTTGCTCAACGTCTGAATTACAATCAACCAACCAGTCTAGGCAGAGGTCCGCCCACTTAGAGATGGGGTCTGCTCTGAGGTTTCTGCCTGATCTAAGGCAGTTTTTTCCTTACCACTGTCACAGTGCCAATAGGGAATGTAAGGTAAAGAGAAAGGTCAAACCCGTTGTTTTGGAAAGTGACGTGAGAATGCTCTTGTTGTGATTAACCTGAGATGAGGTAGCAGGACAGGATGGGGGTATGACATGTTAATGTCATGTTACATGTGTGGAACCAAAACTAGGAGATTTAAAAAGCAGCTAGTAGCAGTTAGCAGCTATCAACCACTATGTAACAGGAACACTACATGATTGTTGTCACGTTACTCTTGTCACTATCGATGATGCTGTGTTCTACGTCTAACATTACAAACTGGTGCGGCGTAATGTCACATTAGTGTAAAGAAATAAGAGCTGTGGTCTTCATTGTGGTACTATTATGTAATCTCTGTATAAACAGGGCTACTGACTCAAAGCTTCCAGTTGACTGCTGGGACAATCATAATGCATTCAATGGATCAACAGTGTCAAATCCAGGTCGTTCTTTGGCTGAATCTGCAGACTCCTCCGCTGGACTATTCGCCGTATGCAGCTTCATGTGTCTCTTCAGATGTCCTGTAACAGTAAAACGTTTCCCACAGACTGAGCAGCTGAAAGGTTTCTCTCCTGTGTGGACTCTCATGTGGATCTTGAGGCTCCCCTTTTGGGCACAACTTTTACCACATATGTTACAACTGAAGGGCTTCTCTCCTGTGTGGACTCTCATGTGTTTGGTCAAGTCTCCTTTCTCAGCGCAACACTTCCCGCAGAAGGGACAACTAAATGGTTTTTCTCCAGTGTGAACCCTCATGTGTTTCTTCAGGTCTGTTCTCTGCGCACATCCTTTACCACAGATGGTGCAACTGAATGGTTTTTCCCCTGTGTGGTACTTCATGTGTCTGTTTAGGTGTTCTTTCACATGAAAGCTTTTACTGCATACGGAGCATGTGAACGGTTTCTCTCCAGTGTGGATTCTCATGTGTCTGGTCATGTTTCCCCTCCCACTGAAGTTCTTCCCACAGAATAAGCAGCTGTACGGCTGCTCGCCGGTGTGACACCTCATATGTGCTGTCAACGATCCACTGTCTTTGAAAGATTTATCACAACCTGTGCATGGAAATGGTCTCTCACCTGTGTGGTCTCTTATGTGTCTATTCAAATTTCCTTTCAGACTAAATCTTTTACCACAGTACAAGCAAGGAAAGGGTCGCTCCTTTGTTGACAATCCAACAGGAGCGTCGCTCTTTTTCTGACCCCCTATTCCAGACTGGGGTTTGTTTGTTTCGGTCCAATCACTGTCATCAGTTTCAGTAGAGTCGCGAGAATTGTCTTCACTAACAGGTTCTAGATGTCTGCCTGGATCTAAGTCTCTTGCTGTTTCTGGTCCACCACAGTCCTCTCCATCAGTTTCCATCTGTTCTGCAGAGCTGCTGGCAAGGGGATCTCTGTTCTCCTCAGTCTGATGAAGCAGTGATTGCTGAGGATACTCTTCATCATCATCTTCCTTCTTCACAGGGACAGGAGTGAATGTGAGCTCGGCCTCCTCCAGCCCCTGAAGCTGCTGTCCCTCCTGACTGGTCCAGAGTTCCTCCTGTTCCTCTTTAATGTGTGGGGGATCTGGTGGGTCCTCCTCATCCAGACTGGGGCTCCAGTCCTGCTGCTCTGAGGGAACCTCTTCTTTATTCACTGACAGCTGCTGGACATCTGCAGGAAACATTGAGAGACAACATGGAAATTGTAAGTTGATATTATCCCATACAACTGTAAATAAAATGGGTTTTATCTTTATTTATTGATCAACCCATTACTACTGTCTGGTGGACAAACTATAAGATAAACTGAAGATACTATTTCAAAGGATTTTTCTGGCATTTCTGAACTTCCTGTCATTTACTCACTGATATATCAGCAGCTTCTAATATGGAATTAGCTATCAGGCTCTATGGATATGAAACACCAGGTGAGATGGGGCATATTTTGACATTCATTTTATTTTGACGTGAATTTCTCAATAAAAAATAGGTTATGCTAGCATGGTACCCCAGCACATACTGAACAGGTTTGTGTTACGCTCCAGAAACCCTAACCTGAGACAAATCCCACTCAAAGAATGAGCCTAAGTTGTAACCATTGAGACCAAAAAATGCGAACGAGAAAATTCTCCTAATAGCAAAAGGCACCACTTCAGTACTTGGTTGTTCTGTGTAGAAAATTTGATGAAAGAATATTTAACACTTTTTGAGTTATGCTCCAGGCACCAAATGGGACAAACCGATTGATGAATTCTCCTCCTCACGTCGTTTGTGGCGGGGTTAATAAATCGGTCACTACTGTCTGGTAGACAAACTATACGACAATGACACATAACACATTTTGACATCTGAATGATATACAATCCGCTATCACACTCTAAAGATGACGACACCTCAGGGCACATTCTGACATTTTTGTGAATTAAATTTTTTTTTGTGGAGGTGTGGTGTGGCCCAAGAAACAATCCATTAGATTTTGGTGGTGATCCGGATCATTACAGGCCCACAATACACTATTCGTGATTTGCTGCATACACAGGGTGTTCATCAGGGAGTTGAGTAAAGAAGAGTTTCACCTGAATTTCTCCTACCAGCAGAGGGCACCAGATTCCTGTGGATTTGTTTAGAAAAGGAAGATGTGCCACAGGGAGACTGAAGCATGGCCACAAGCTGCATTAAGGACGTTTTACAGGAGAAACTGAGCTGCCTTGGTGGAGGTGTGTGCTCTCTTAGTGCTGCTTTGGATATGTTTGCCGCCAATGATAAAATGGTGCTAATGGAGGTTTGCAGTGTGCTTCTTTTGAAGCAGGTGACAGGAAAATGATCTTTAGAGAGGAAACTGTGGTGGAAAAACTTGGAGGAGGCAGAAGGAAGATTTAAATATCTTTAATACTCATGCAAAGATCTTGGTCTTTGCCTGCAGGTTTCCAAAGACAATTTTAAAATGTGCAGCACAGACCTATGTACTTCAACCATCCAGCTAAACACGTCACCACATCAAACAATTCTGGTTTTATCCAGTCTAGTTGTCCTGACTCAATGTTTTGACGCCATCCCGTCTTCTCCCATTCCTGCAAAGAAAAATGTCTATATTGCACAAGAACATCTTATCCTTCACATTCTCAGACACACACACCATCAGGTCAGAATGACCCTGCCTGCCTCTGATACTGCTGAACTTAAATAGATGAGTTTAAATGCATTCCCATGAAATACACACATTCTAATATTCTTAATTAAATATTACGACATAAATCCTCATCCTCTTTTGGGGATGGTATTGATGGACTCACAGGGTGTGTTACAGACTACATCAATTTCTGTGTCGAAATTAATATACCCAGCAGAGAGATTCAGAGCTTAACAACAAACCATGGATTACAAGCAATCTGAACCGAGCCTACAAACACAAACTGGAGCAACGGCTGCAGCAGGATGGACTGAGGCAGGTCTGGACCAGCATGAGAAAGGTTACAGGTCTAGAGAAGAAGGGGGCATTGCTGCTCGATGGTGATCAGGACCTCGCCGAAGACCTGAATCTGTTCTTTAACAGGTTTGATAATCCCACCACCCTTACTCACCAGTTGCCTGTGGCTCATACTCAGGAAGTCCTTCCTGTCAGCTGCCATCAGACTGTTCAATGGACAGAAACAACCATAACATCTGCATAGTAGATACCGACGGACATTTTGTTATTTTGCTACTTAATATCTGTTATTTACTATCTGTTAATTATTTATATCGGTTCATTCTGTCACTGCACACGGCCTCAACATCACATGTTTTATTCATCTCATTTGCACTACATTTCTTTATAGTTATTCTTTTTCTTCTTCTCATCACTTTATTTTATTTTACTTATTCTTCCCTTTTGTTGACCTGAATGTAGCTGCTGCAACAGAACAATTTCCTGTAAAGGATCACTGAAGTATCTATCTATCGATCTAGCTGTGATGTTACAGTTTCCACCATTTCTGTGATAATTGTGTTATCAATAACTGATAGAAAGTACCACTTCTACAGTGATCATTAAAAGAGACTAATATTTTATTTGTTCATGTGCTTAATAATGTGAGGAATGATTTCATTTAATTTCTGTTGTTTTACATTAATCATCAATAAAACTGATCAGATGCATATCTTAGTTTCAGTCAATGATTATTTACAAAATTAGAGTTTTAAAAAAACGTTATTAAAACTCAGACTGAGCTCAAACATCAAAACAAGGATACGCCGATTGTTCTGACGGCATGTAAAAACTACAGCTCCCATAGGGCGTAGCTACTGTTGTTTCATCAAAGGCTCATGGGAGTTGTAGTTGCTACTTACTAATAACGTATTCGATGTATTATCTTTGTTTAATAGCTATATTTTTATATTATAGGTCTACCAGTGTAGAGGGTATGAGTTTATCTCACACTGAGCACAGAAACCAACACAAAAACGTTTCACTTTGTTGAAAACGTTGATTTCAATAAATATTAGCTAACATTAGCGCAGTCTCCTGGTGCAGCGAGCAGGGACTGACCTGATCTGTCCAGCTTCACTTCAGGCTTCAGCACCGCATCGAGCAGCCTCCTCTGGCGGCAGATCTCCCGCTCTGACCGCTCAACTCTGTCTTCGTACTCCGCCACGGTCTCCTCCAACAGGGCGACGATCTCCTCCGCAGCCGCCGTTAGCCGCTCGGTGAGCAGCGCTCTCAGCGCCGGGATTTCAGCCGCTTCTTCTCCTTCTTCCAGCCGCAGCAGAAAGTCTTCAGCGGCGGCGCTGATCCGCTCATGTACCGACACCCGCAGCAGCTGCACGGCGCACATTCTCCTTTTCTGCGAACAAAGAGAGCCACAGGCGACGTAAACAGACAGAGTTCCGTGTCGACAACAGTTCGCTCAGAGGGGAGCGAAGCGGCGAACAGCGCTCCCTGGTGACCTGGAGGAAGAACAACGATCTTTTATTTATTTATTTTAATTTTATTTTAGATACTGTATTCATCCCACAGGGGGAAATTCTTTCTCTGCATTTGACCCATCCCTGAGGAGCAGTGGGCTGCCTTTACGGCACCCAGGGTGCAAACTGGGGTTCAGTATCTTACTCAAGGACTTGTAGACCTGCAGGGTCTACGAACCACCGACCTCTTGTTCCGTAAATGACCGCTCTACCTCCGAGCCACACTCACATTCACACCTACGGTCAATTTAGTGACCTACTGCATGTTTTTGGTGGTGGGAGGAAGCCGGAGAACCCAGAGAGAACCCACACAGACACCAGGAGAACATACAAACTCCACACAGAAAAGTCCCAGGTCCTCAGGAGGATTTGAACCCAGGACCTCCTTACTGTGTGGCAACAGCGCTTACCCTCTTCGCCACTGTGCTGCCAGACTGTAAACATTTAATTAAAAATCTGTTCAGATCTTTTTGGTTAATCCTGCCAATAGAGAGATGAACCAACGGTGGAGAAAACATTCTCTCCTTGGTGGAGGTAATTAATTACAATAAAGTGCATTAGTCAGTCAAAAGAGAGTCAGATTCTTATTATGTTTGCTAATGGACGAGGAAGAGCTGATATCTGATAACTGATATCTTCATCATTCACTAACCGTTTTGTCTATAAAATGAGGAACACATTGTGAAAAATGTTTATCAGTGATGCATTTTGTTCACCTCCATCAGAAGTTGTTTCCTCCTGTATCTATTTGTTGGTTTGTCAGCAGGATGACACAAAAACTGCTGAACAGGTTTCCAGTAAACCTGGTGGGAGGATGGATCTTGTGCCAGAATAGACCCCATTCAATTTTGGGGCAGATCCAGGATTCCAATCTGAATCTCTTGCAGCTCATGTTTGTCCTTCTGATGACAAAAAGATCTGTGAAGTTGTCATAAACACGTCTCTAACTTCACACCTTTCTTCTGTTTCAGAATCAGCTGCTCAGGAGCTGATGAGAACATGACAGAAAATCAAAAAGGAAATATGATGTGTTTATATTATTTTCTTACATGAACAGGATTAATATTCAGGCAGTGTTTTTGTCGATATCGTCCCTCATGTTTGTTTCTGGACACTTTTTAGAGAACACATGCATTTATTTGTTTTTTTTTAAAACTACAATAAAACATCCTGGAAAACATCACCTAATATTTGTCTTCATGATAATGTTTCTACTTTATTGACTACAAACAATGACATCAGACACAATCGATGAATCAAACGTCAGATCAGGTTTAGATTAAATTATCATCAAAATGAAGTTGTTAATAAACTATCATTTCTCTGACTTCTCATTGAGTCTAAGTTCAAATGCTATTATTAGCCAAACACATGATCCAGAGCCAGAACCAGATGCAGAACCAGCATCCTGCCATTTTCACACATACAATCTGTCTTCATGTGACATTACAGGACAAAACACTTCAATAGTTAAAAACTGTGTGTGTCTTTATCTTAGTGGACAGTTCCCAGAAGTTTGGTCAGAAAAGTCGTAGGGTGGAGTCTGCAATGCTGACCGAATTTATCGAACACACATCCAGGACTTCAGCTCTGTGGTTCATTGTGCTTTGTGAAGTTCTTCCAGAGGAAATGAGACTCAAGAAGCCAAAGGATCCTTTTTTCACCCTTTTTTTGGTTGTATTTCTGCCACATCTGAACAACCATGAAGACCTCCAGAACATCTGTCTCTGCAGTCATTGTTACAGGCTGAGGTTTGTGTTTGAATAATCAGCATTGCTGGTTCCACCCTGTTAATTACCCCCACAGCAGGGACTTGTTTGGGAACAGGAACCAAATCTGTTTGTATGTTTTTGTAGTCGATGTTCCTAAAAAGATTGCAGGAACACTCATTTTGCAGAAGTCAACTGGTCAAAATGAATCAGTAAAACATGTATATACGTTTAGTTAAGCTAGTATCTCCGAGAGACCGACTTGAGCGTCATTCTTAAAAATTCAACAGGCATTAAAACCTGATCATCTCTGCAGGTCACAGCTGGATGAAGTCCGTGTGAACTCCTTCCTGTTGTTTCAGGTTCGGTGAATCTTTTGCCGCTTGTTCTCCGGTATGAACCTTCATGTGCGAGTCCACAGAGCGTTTCTCCTGGTACCTCTTTCCACAGACCCGGCAGCTGTACGGTTTCTCCCCGGTGTGTGTCAGCATGTGTCTCTTCAAGTCGATCTTCTGGACGAAGCCCTTGGTGCAGAGCTGGCAGCTGAACAGTTTCTCCTTCTTGTGGAACCTCTCGTGCGTCTCTAGCGAGATCTTCTGTCGGAACCTCTTCCCACAGAGGCTGCAGATGAACGGCTTCTCACCTGTGTGGATCCTCATATGGGAGTCCAGGTTGCCGATCTGCCGGAAGTTTTTCCCGCATACCCTGCAGGTGTACGGCTTCTCCCCTGTGTGGATCCTCTTGTGCACATCCAGATGCTGGCTCATGGTGAACTTTTTGCTGCAGACTTCGCAGGAATAAATCCTTGGCTTCCCTCCCGTGTGGCTCTTGATGTGTCTCTTAAGGACGGTATTTTCTATGAAAGTCTTCCCACAGAACTCGCAGATATACGGCCTCTCACCGGCATGCAGCTTCATGTGTCTCTCCAGAGAGCCTTTCCTGGGAAAGTCCTTGCCACAGTCTTTGCAGCTGAAGGGTTTTTGGCCGGTGTGCATCCTCATGTGGATCTCCATGTCCCTGAAGCTGATGCCGCAGATGTCACAGATTTTGCTGGTTTCTCTGTGACTCTGGATGTGAAGCTGCAGACTCTCAGAGGATTCTGACTGCTCTCCACAGATGCCACAACAACATTCAGAGTCATTTAAATGAGTTTCTGCGTGACGAACAAAATTACCTTTATTGTGAAAGGCGTTTCCACAGACCTTGCAGCAGTGAGAAGGAGTCAGACTCGTTTTCCTGCGTCTGCTCCTGACAGTAGGCGTGTCATTGGACTCATGGCTCCTGATGTGTCGCCTCAGCTCGGTGCTCTTGCCGAACCCTTTCCCGCAGACTTTGCAGCTGAATGGCGTCTCTCCATCGTGGGCCTTCATGTGTCGCTCCAGAGAGCCAGTGTGGCTGAACTCTTTGTGGCAGATGGCGCACTTGAACGGTTTTTCCGCTGTGTGGATCCTCATGTGCGTCACCATGTTGCCCTTCTGGTTGAAGACTTTACCACAGATGTGGCAGCTGAAAGGTTTCTCTCCAGTGTGCAGCCTCAGATGTGTCTCCTGAGCTCGGATTGAGGGGAACTTCTTGCCACAGACGTCACATGTCCTGCTGCTGTCACGGTGCGTTTGGAGGTGCAACCTCAAACCATCACTGGATTCTAAACGCTCGCCGCACAGTCCACAAAGACAATCCTCGTCATTTGAATGTTTCTCCACATGTTTCATCAGAAAGCCTTTCCTGTCGAAAGACTTCCCACACACTCTGCAGCAGTGAGACGTTGCCTCTTCGTCATCCTCATCCTCTCCAGGTGGATTGGTGACCAGGTGTTGGTCTGGTTCAGAAACGTTCTCTGGTCTAGAGGAAGTGCCGGGCAGAGGTTCCTTCAGTAAGTTGTTGACAGAGATGTTCTTCTGATGTTTATCATCAGAAATACTCCTTACACCGACAGACAGACACAACTCTGCAGAGAAAAAAACAAAATTGTTTATTTGAATTGCGTTATCTCTCAGACATCATTTAAACTCTCTAAAGGAGAAGTTCAACAATTAGTGAAATCCTCTTCTTCTCTTTCTTGCTGGGAGTCAGATGTTCAGAAGAAAACCCCTCTCAATATGAAGCTGTTTTCTTAGATGCCTAAAGAAATTTGGTGTGTCCATAAAAATGTTAGCCACTATTGAATGTTTTTTTAAACAGGACTCATAAACCCATTTTAAACAGAGATCTTTTTTTTTCCTTCACCATCTCAATCAGTTCCTCCACATCTGTCCGTCTCCACTGCTCGTTGATCACCGGCCACAGGTTTTGGCTCCCTGTGACATTTTTTTGAGGACAATGAGGAGAATGTAAACAATGCAGTGATGATTTCCACATGACTTGCTGGAGGGGTGGGGTGTAGGTCATCTGGAGCACTGGTTCCTAAACCTTTTTTCTGGGGACCCACATTTTTAAAATGACAAACCATCGCAAACCAAATCACAATAGACCTTATCTATAAATTACAAGAATAATGATTTGAGCATGAATGAACATTCTTGACCGTTTTTACTGTCGTCTGCATCATCATATTATCTTGAATAGGTAAACCAGACATTTCACAATGATATACATTTAAATTACAACTACATTGTATGCTTATTGAAAATATATACTGTACATATGTTAAATATTTTACAGATGCGGTCAAATAAATGCATTCAGGCGGGGTGTGGTATCATCGTTTTAGTTTAGGTTAGTTTAATTACATCAGGGACAGTGTACAAATACATTAGTCTCAAGGAAGAGAAGAGATGCTTTTTAATGTTGACAAGACTGATTACTTAAAATCCATTTCTTAACCTCACGTGAGAAAATATAGACGAGAAGCTTAATCAACACTGAAAGTTACTAGTAACTAAAGCTGATACATGTAGTAGAGTAAAAAATACAATATTTCCCTCTGGGATGTAGTAGAGTACACGTTAATAGTAGTATACAATGAAGACAGTCACGTCCAAGTACTTCAAAAATAGTAATTGAGAACAGTACTTCAGTAAATATAGTAATATTCCACTACTTTAGCCTCTTAGACTCTCACCGGGCTCATCTGGCTCTCTATCGGCGGCTCTGGTCGCTTCAAACACGTTGAAGATGTGCTCCACGGCGGCGGTGATCCGGTCCGTCACCAGCTCCTTCAGCTCCTCCACAGCCGCCTGTCTGCGCTCCTTCAGCAGCCAGAAGATCTCCTGAGCGGCCGCCGTCAACTGCTCGTCGATCAGCGCCCGCAGGCCACGGCTCTCGCTGCTTTTCGACCGTTTTTTGGACATTTTCTGACGGACAAAGACGAGAATGTAAACAATGCGAGGATGCTTCCGGGATCCTCCAACGAGCGTCTTGACGTGAAACGTAGACGCACAGAATGTACGTCATCCTCTGCGTCAGCGTAGCGTGGCTCAAGGGTGCTAAATGTTTGCTAAGGGAGAGCTTCGCATGATAACACAACCGTAGTTTTATGGATTTACCTGTTTTGTCTGAGTTTGACGTAGTTTTTACCGTTATTTCTTTTTAACTAGTCTTTGTAAATCGTAAAAAAAATTGTTACGAACGTTTAACCAAACTCAATTGAAAAATCTGTCGATTTAATGTCTCCTTACTAAACTATGGAGATACAAAACTTCAGGAACGTGAATTATATTACGTTGTGAATCAAAATAGTCTTTTTATAAATTCGGCACGTAATTAAAGCGTCAACAGACACTTAATTTTAATGGATGTGTACTTTTTTGAAAGGTTTTTCACACTGCTTGCTGCCAACCACTGAGGTGGATTTTATGACAGAATAACCAACGTCAGGTAAAGTATTACAGTAAAGACTACAATATTTCCCTAATATAGTAAAATATTGTTTTTCTAAGACATCAGGTTATTATTAACATTTCAGACCAAAACAATATTTTTGGTCATTTTCCTCTGATTTCACTGATTCATCAGATTTATCTGATCATTATCTGATCAAAACAGGTTGAATGATTCAGAATTCAACTTTGTCTGGTCTGTTGGTGTCACTTTAAGGAATACATCCAGACATGGAACATGTTCTGATTGGCTGATTTATTTTGTATTCTGTATGAGTAGAGAAGCCAAAACTCAGATTTATGTGCTCACACTGTAAAATAGGCTCATCAGCCCCTGCAGACCAGTCTGGCTGTTGATCAATAAAGATTGGTTTGAAAGCTCCTCCAGGGCAGCTAGAAGTATAAGGGTTCACTATGAGGCAGGAACATGCTGCCTTGATCACCTCACCATTCTGTGAGCTGAAAAAAGACGCCGGCGTGTACAGACTCAAATGGCGAGGAAGATGTTGGCAGTATGGTTTGTCCATTTAACAGAGAGAACTGGAGCTAAGCTAGCTATGTTTAACTGGATAAACTGGACATTGGTGGGACTTTTCAGACTCTCTGTTTGCCACTTTGTACAGTCACAGTCAGAAAAAAAGGAGTTTGGTTTTGGAGTTTGCTCTAACGGTCAGAGCTTGACAACAGCAGACTAAATCATCAAGTCATAAATTGATCTAACTGCCTGAGGCCGGTGGAGAGCAGGTGATGAGTTATAATCACTCCTACTTCTGTTTCAGGTGATAACACTTCAGCTGGGAGCAAACATCTAGAGCAGTGAGATGCCTGATGACAAAAAGAAGAGGAAGAAGAACAGTGTCCCGGACCGATGGCTGAACTATCGTCCTGTAGGACAGAGGATACCGGGTACGAGATTCATCGCCTTCAAAGTGCCATTAAAACCGTCACTTAACAGCAAAGTCCCAAAGTCGGACACCTTCAGTCTCTGGGACCTGCTGGACCATCTGGAACATCAGAACCAAGAGCTGGGTCTGATCATTGACCTCACCTTCACCACGAGATTCTACAGACTGACCGATGTACCGCAGTCCTCCTCTTACATCAAGATCCTCACTGAGGGTCACCTGGTTCCTTCTGATGCCACTATTCTCAGCTTTAAACGTGCAGTGAGACGGTTCCTGAAGGAGAACCGAGACAACGACAAGCTAATCGGAGTCCACTGCACCCACGGCCTGAACCGCACCGGGTACCTGGTCTGTAGGTACCTCATAGATGTGGATGGGTTGGACCCCGCAGCAGCACTGGAGCTCTTTAACTCCTGCAGAGGTCACTGCATCGAGAGGCAGAACTACCTGAACGACCTGCAACGAGGCGCCAAGAGGAGCAACGATGGAATCGATGAGCCGGAGGAAGAGGAGGCCAGAGGGCTCGCTGTGGAGAGACCTCTGCTCACCGCCGCTGTTGGAGAACAGAGACGACCACCAGGGGGCGAGTCGGCAGAGAAGATGCAACCTGCTGACAAGAAACGACTCCCTGGTAACTGCCGCCGTAGAGTTCGACATCGTCAGCGGAAAGAAGACCAGAAAAAAAAAACTCCTTTACTCCATCCAGAGATGGATTCAAGTAATAGAATATTTGAGTGATATTTACATCTGATCCATTTGTTCATTGTCTAATATTCGAGGATGTCAAATGTGTCATTTCCAACAGCAGAGATTCTTTTGAACTTCAGCTCATACAGAGTAGTGCATCATGGGACATGTGTAGCCTTTATGCTGCTAAGCTAATGACAAAGAGTCCAGTTTAACCTGCTGCTGTTTGTGTTACACTGGTAATAAATTACAAACTGAATCATCGATGATGATGACACTACATACTGTACCACATTCTCAATACTTTAGACTGACAGTTTTAGATTGTTACACACAGTTATACACAAAAACTGGGCCTAAATGATCATCGACCAATCGATGAGTTTATTATTAAAAATGAAATCAGCAGCTGTTCTGATGAATGACACATTTCATCGTTTCAGTTTCTCTAAAAGGAATCATTTTATGGAGACGACCTTGGCCCTTCTTGAACAGGACATCCAGTCCAGTTTATTGTTGAGGTGAACACCCAGGTATTTGTATGAGTTCACCTGTTCAATGTCCAAACCCTGGATGTTCACTGGTGTAAAAAGGGAGGTCCTCCTGTGGATTGGTGGTGTTAATCCGGGGGTGATTGATCCCACACCAGTCCACAAAGTCTGAGATGGTGTTCCTGTACTCCAGATCGTTCCCCTCTGATATGTATCCGACAATGGCTGAATCATCAGAGAACATCTGACCTGTGTCGCGTCTGAAGTCTGATGTTGATAGTGTAAATACCATGCAGACCAGGTTGTGGTCAACTCCTGCCCCTTCCAGCTTTCCTCAGCAGTGAAGGCTGGATGGTGTTGAAAGTACAGGAGAAGTACAAAAACATGACCCTCACAGTGCTTCCAGGACTCTCCAGGTGTGAGAGGGATCTGTGCAGCAGGTATATGACCGCGTCATCCACTCCGATGCCTGGCTGATAGGCAAACTGAAGAGGGTCCTGCTGGGAGCTCTCCAGGGGACGCAGGTGCTTGAGAAGAACTCTCTTCATGGTCTTCATCAGGTGGGAGGTCAAGACCACAGGTCTGAAGTGGTTGGGCTCCCTGGGGAACGTAGTTTTTGGTACAGGTACCACACAGGAAGTCTTCCACAGTGCCGGGACCCTCTCCAGGCTGAGGTTGTACAGATGCACAGCTGCCTCACATATCTGGTCTGCACAATCTGAGCAGTCTGGAGGTGATACCGTCTGGACCTGCAGCCTTTCTTAGTCTAATTCTCCTGAATTCCCTCCTCACCTGGTCTGTTGTTATGGAGAGAGTCCATCAGTTCTGTTTCATTGATAACATAGAATAAATGTATTGATCAAGACTAATCAACAGATAATCCATAATGGACTCAAATGAACAGCAGAGGTCTGGTTGTCAGAGCACTGAAACGGATCATTGTAATACTTTGAACAGCCAGCAGAGGAGCTCAGAACCACTGACTTCATTTTGAAACGTTTAATCGGGTCACATGATCGAATGTAATCGGGAAAATGTACTAATCTTAACTTTCGTGACTGTGTTCATTATCTGTTGATTATTGTCTTGGATCAATTAATTTATTCTACCTACAGCCTATGAAAATAAATAGTTACTTTGGATACAATATTGTTCAATAAAGTTTATGTAAAAGGAAAAAAATGTTGCTAGGATAACGTTGCTAGGATACATGGAGCTGCGCCGCCATTACAGCGGGTCAGTGAAAGTTTGAAAGTTTTCAGTCTGTTTTTAACGTTAAATCGGTGTTTTCCGTTTGTTCTCAACGGTAAGCCTCTCGGTCTCCGGTGGTTAAACACCGACCGTCGTCAGGATGGAGATCGTCCATGTCTATACGAAGGTCCGCAGTGAGTTTGGCCGCCAGTGCCTCTTCTCTGACCGGCCTGCGGAGATGCTGGTGGACGTTCCTCCGGACCCGAGTCTGGCTCTACACTTCATCCAGAAGACCAGTAGAGACCACGCCGTACAGGCCTGCCGGGACATGTCCGAGCACCAGGTGAGCCTCACCTGCAGGAGGAAGTATTCACACCCTTTACTACAGTAAAAGTACTAATACCACACAGTACAAATATTCTGTTACAGTAAAAGTACTAATACCACACAGTACAAATATTCTGTTACAGTAAAAGTACTAATACCACACAGTAAAAATACACTCACATTCACACCTACGGTCAATTTAGAGTCACCAGTTCACCTCTACTGATGGTTTTGGTGGTGGGAGGAAGCCGGAGAACCTGGAGGGAACCCACACAGACACAGGGAGAACATGGAGGGAACCCACACAGACACAGGGAGAACATGGAGACTCCACACAGAACAGTCCCAGGTCCTCAGGTGGATCTGAACCCAGGACCGTCTTGCTGTGAGGCAACAGCTCTACCCTCTGCACCACCGTGCCACCAACATTTTAGTTATGTTTAAGGAAATACCATCTGGTTTGGATGGTCTGGTCGGATTATTATGTCTTCAAGTTGTTTCAGGCAGAGATCCACTGCTGGGTGAGCTTCATTGACTTTTAACAAGAGAGAGAGAGAGAGAGCAGCACACTGTGCTGTCAATCATCAGTTTGTCTCAGGTTTATTTCAAGGTGATAAAGGTAGTGAGGCGGGAGTGTTGAGCTCTACCTCCGTCTGGTCTATGATGTTTTCTGGGTTCTTCTAGTCCTCATAAAGAATCAGCAGCTCTGACATGAAGTGACTTCCTGTAATTGGATCCACTGTTACATTCACTGTCAACTCGATTTGAACGCATGTAGAAAGCGATAGCAGCAGGGACCAATGAGCTCTGAACCATACCGGTCCTACATCTTAGCAGGTTGTATCTACGACCAGATAGAAACAACCTGAACTCTGTAAAGAAGGGGGGACTGAACTGCAGCCAGAATCTGTGTTTGGGTCTGCAGGTGAACACGGAGCGCTTCGAGTCTGAGAGCTGTGGGATAAACCACGTGGAGGGGGGTTGGCCCAAAGACATCAACCCTCAGGAAGTGGAGCAGACCATCCGCTTCAGGAAGAAGGTGGAGAAAGACGAGAGCTACGTCAACAGCATCCTGCAGCTGGGCAACGTAAGATCCATAGTCCACATTAATCCATTTCACCTTAATCCACATGGATCCACATCGACACTGTGTGATGTCATCACCTGTGTGGTCCAGGTCATGGAGCACTGCATCAGACAGAACAACGCTGTGGACATCTACCAGGAGTACTTTGAGGATGAGGTGGAATTGGAGGATTATCAAGAACTGCCATCCGCCAAGACCATCAACATCTTCAGGTACAGCTGACATTAAAACTTGACAACATCCTCTGGTTGTTGTTCTACTTTATCTCCTGTGTGTCTGCAGAGATCCTAACAAGGTCAAGCGTACTGTCAGCGGTCTGTCGTGGCATCCTGATGGCGGCAGGAAGCTGGCAGCCGCCTACTCCTGCCTCGAGTTCCGGAAGACCTCCAGGGACATGAGCCTGGACTCCTACATCTGGGACATTGGTGGGTGAGGCATTCAGGCAGACAGCAGCTGGATTGAAGACCAGCACAGCTACCAGTCTGTTGACAGATTTATGTTCTGTTTAGAGAACCCAAACAGACCAGAGATGACTCTGAAGCCGGCATCTCAACTCATCTGTCTCGACTACAACCCCAAAGACCCCCACACTCTGGTGGGAGGCTGCTACAACGGACAGATAGGTGGGTTCAGATCCAGACTGACCAACAGGTAATCTCTGTGATTAGGTTTATCAAACTGTGGGTGTGTTTGTATTAGCATACTGGGACACCCGGAGAGGCAGCCAGCCAGTGGAGCTTTCTTCTTTAGAGCAGAGTCACAGAGACCCAGTCTACAAGATCATCTGGCTGCAGTCCAAGACTGGGACAGACACGTTCTCTGCCTCTACTGATGGACAGGTAGACTGATGACAGACAGGTAGACTGATGACAGACAGGTAGACAGTGTATAAAGTGTTTTAAAAAGTCTAGCCTCTGTGCCTCTGCCAGGTTCTGTGGTGGGACGTCCGCCGGTTGAGTGAGCCCACAGAGTGCCTGGTTCTGGACCCGAGCAGAGAGGGGAACCTTGACCGGGCTTTAGGAGCCGTCTCTCTGGAGTTTGAGTCCACCATGGTGAGGTTGATCCTGTGAAACCTGTGGTCATCGGTGTAAACGGTGCCGCTAGGTCTCACTGTGACTTGGGTCAAAGTTCACCTCATCTGAACTTGTTTTGGATCATGAACCCCGTCTCAGTGTCTCTCTCCTCTTTGTCTCTCCAGCCCACTAAGTTCATGGTGGGGACGGAGCAGGGCGTGGTCGTCTCCTGTAACCGGAAGGCGAAAACTCCAGCTGAGAAAATCGTTTGTACATACGACGGTCACCACGGACCTGTCTACGCCCTGCAGAGGAACCCCTTCTTTACCAAAAACTTCCTTACTGTGGGGGACTGGACGGCTCGCATCTGGTCTGAGGACATCAAGGAGTCCTCCATCATGTGGACCAAGTAGGAATCAGACATGTCTTCAGCTGGATGGAGATAACGATGAGAAGATTTCTCCTCATTTGTTTCAAATGATTCCAGCTCATCTGATTTCTTCCTGCTTTATGTTGTCTGTTCTAGATTCACTTTGTTTCATCTCATTTTTATCTGGTCTCTTCTTGTTTCAGCCAGTTCTGGATCATTTCATAATTTTACATTTGATATATATTCACATCAGCAGCCTCTGGTCTCAGATCAGTTCTGGTCCTGTTGACGGTCCATAATCCAGTGACCTGTATCTGACTCTAATCTGAGCACATCTGTCCTCCAGTCAGCAGACATGTGATCATTGATCCATTTTTAAACGAGTCATCTGATCAACAACAACAACAAACATCATATTAGAGAGACAACTCATGGTGTTTAAACCCAGATGGACACTAGTAGTGAACTTATGATGACATCATCTCTGTTGATCAGCTGATCAGCAGCATTGTTGTCATCATCTCTCTCTGGTTTGGTTTTCCTGCTGTCGGTGATGGATGATGATGATGATGATGATGATGACACAGAACTCAGAACATGTTTATATGGAAAAAGACTCATGAACTCTGATCTGACCATTTTCATTCAGGTCACATGACCACAGATTAGATCTGGATCTGATCCAGGACCACATATGGAAGAGAGACACCAGATTTTTTGTGTCGCTTCAGCCTGGTGATGTCATCGTATCCTCTGGATCATCATGATTCATCTCATTTTCTCTTGTTTCTACTTTCATCTTATTTTATCTCCATCTTGTTTCATTTGGTTCATTTCATCTCTTTAATCTCGTTTTGTTGCTCCTCGTTTGGCCTGTTTCATATAATCTCATTTTACTGCCGTCTCAACTAGTCGAGTCTTTTCTTGTCTTTTGTCAGCTTAGATTTTAAACATCTGATGGACTCTAACTGCTGGTTTGATTTCAGGTACCAGACGTCGTACCTGACAGATGGCTGCTGGAGTCCAGCCAGACCCTCGGTGTTCTTCACTGTAAAGATGGACGGCGTGCTGGACGTGTGGGACATCTTGTTCAAACAGAACGACCCCACCCTGAGTTTTAAGGTGCCTCCATCTCACCTGTGAATTCAAACTTCACATGATTAGAATTCTATATGACATGTTCCCATCATCTTGCTATCGTGTTGCTCAGGTGTGTGACGAGGCCCTGTACAGCCTCCGGGTTCAGGATAACGGCCGTCTGGTGGCGTGTGGCTCTCAGCAGGGCGGAGCCACGCTGCTGGAGATCTGCTCCGGACTGTCGAGCCTGCAGAAGAACGAGAAGAGTCACCTGGCTGCTGTGAGAAACACTCAAACACCCGCTGATCTCAGATCTGTATTAACGTACAATAACAATGGCAAATTCAGATTTTGATGCAGCAAACTGAATGCATGAAGGTTACCATAGCAACAAACCACAGCGAGACGCATCCAGTTTACTCTGCTGTGAGTCCGCGTGTTGGTTTGGTGACATCATTAACATGCATCCCAGCTGGTTAGCATATATAACGTATCCCCTAGCTAATACTCTATATGGCTCAGCGCTGCTTAGAGACCATCTAATCTCTAAACATCACCTGGTGAGGTGTGCAGCGTCTGTTGCCATGTGATCCAGACAGGTGAACCAGGACAATCAACATTTAGACTGATGTTGTGACTCAGTGGCAAAAAGTGATGCTGAAACTGACTTTAGCATGTTAGCAGGGTGCTACCACAAGACAAAGAGGTTAGCATTCTGCTATCAGACTATGTTTAGTCTCCATATACCCCACAGAGATGTCATCATCATTATATTATGCACCAGTCAAACACTGGATGGACCTTTCCATGAAACCAACCTGTAGAATGTTCAGACTGTGTTGTTCACTGATAGTGTGTCTACACCCCCACACTGTCCTTAAAACACAAACACACTGATCTACACTGAGACACAGGTTGGAGTTCTTCCTCCAGAGGTTCTGACACAATTTGTTCAGGTCATTTAGGTGTTTTTTGGCACCAAATAGGTGCAATAATTAATAATCGTCTCTGTGTTCATGAAAGCTCACAATGAAAGAAATACATTAAACCAAGTAGAATATTCACTTTATTGTTTCTTTTAAATTCAATATTGATCCATAAATCTGCAGAGAGATGATTTTTTTAAGTAGATGTAAATTTTCACCTTATTGATATTAGTTCATTTATTGTTTAACATAAAACAAGATGAGGCCAAGAAATGATCAAAATATAAAACACCAAGAAATATTCATAGAGAAAGTATGAAGTTCATCAGACCCCTAAGAAGAATACAGTCCCACAAACCTCCTCCACAAAGACCTGAAGAACACAGAGCAGGTTAAGAAGATCAGAACGTTCCGTCAGTCTCATCTCCATTCTCTTGTTTCCAGATGTTTGATCGCGAGACGAAGCGAGAGAAGATCCTGGAGGCCCGGCAGAGAGAGATCCGCCTGAAGGAGAGGAGCCGATCGGAGCAGAGCCGAGAGGACGACGCAGGACGGGACGACGGAGAGGACAGTCCCGATCAGCTGATCGCCAGAGCCGAGCAGGACTTCTACAGCATGGTGGAGGCAGAGCGGCGGAGGAGGAGGGACAGGGAGGAGCAGTCTAACCGGGTCAGAACCAGACACTCATCTGACCTCACCACCTTCTTTTTGTCTCTCTCCCTTTGCTTCCTATTTCCTGTTCAACTGATCTGAGACCTGCAGACGGAGATCACAATCAGGGTTTCACATTCAAGCATTTTGTCTGCGTCACAGTTTAGAGTTAGAGAAAAATCCAGAATCAATAATATATGAAACAGAAATATGTCAAATATATTTCAAAGTGAAAAGAGGAACTCTGTGTTAGAGCTGAAGACGAAGGAGCTCGAAGCTTCGGTCCTCAGGAACAAAGACCACAGAGCAGCAGAAATCTATCAATCAATAAAAGAATCAATACATGAATAACAGTCCTGTTTCAGGTGCAGAGGTAAACTAAAAAAAGAAAGCAATGCTAATGAAAAAAAGATGAAAAAAAGATGCTAAATGTGCAAAACATTTCATAAGTTTGTCTTTTAGTCAATCCTCACATCTGCATGCTAATAGGAAAAGAGGGGGAAGCTAGTTTATCTTAGCATAAAGACTAGAAACAGGGGGAACTGCTAGTTTAACCTAGCATAAAGACTGTAAAGAGGCCAAATCAGTTAGCTTATCATAGCATAAAGACTGGAATCAGAGGGAACAGTTGGCTGGATTGTTTCTTTCTTTTTCCTTATAAATAAAAAAGTGAATATTTTGATGTAGTTTTTGCAATAGATTTCTCTCCCAATACGAAGGTCTGAATGGTTTTTAGCTGTTCCCTAAACTCATAATTTTTAGGGTTGTGGTTTTATTTATTTGCCCTTAAAAAAAGCCAAATTTCAAAATAACAGATGAAAAGATATTAAATATAGCTATTTAAAACTGTCGGTAGAGTTAGTCTTGGTTTGTCATGTTTTTCCTTCTGACAGGAGAGAAAACAGTTTGAAATAAATATTCTCCTCCATCAGGAAAAAGACGTCTGTGAAGAAAAAGAAGTGAAAGAAGAAGCAGAAACATCACATGAATAAAAACATCTTGTAAAGATATTTATGATTAACTGTTTGACCTGTTTTAATGACCATGAAGGTTTGATCCCAGCTGCGTGTGAAACGTTCTGCTCCATAGTGAATTCAGTTCAATAAAAATGTTTCTGTAAATCAAGCGGAGAAACTTCATTTCATGGTGATGACAAATGTGTCGGTCGGAAACTAACGACAACATTTTGCACTATTCGCCCTGAGAGTCTGTAGGTCTGTGAGATTGTGCTCAATGCTAACATCCGCATGCTAAAATTAGCTAATTTATCTCCAAATATTAGTAAAACTCAAAATAACCACTGACTTATCTTAAAATAATGACTTGTACCTCAAAATATTTTTAAAAAAAACAAGAAATCTCCTCAAAATACTGATATCGTATCTCCAAATATTAAGAAACTATTATATCAAATAATTATTTATTTTAATATGACATATGCGTCTTCCCTGCCTCTGTGAGTTTTTTAGATGACGCTTTTATTGTGAAGGACATCGGAAGTCGCCATGTTTTTGTTGTTATTAGGACGAACAAACACTCAGCTAGCTTAGTTAGCTGTTAGCAGTTGTTAGCGGCGTTCCTCTCCTCGTGTGTGTCCCGGCTCTCGGTGTGAACATGTCCCGGGTCCAGAGGCTCCGGCTGTTAGTCAGTCAGCGGCTGAACGCGGCGGTCGAAGAGATTTTGGAAGCTTTTGAGAAAACCATCGCTAAATACGAACAAGAGGCGGCCCTGAGTCAGGAGGTCATCTCCCGCCAGCACGCGCTTCTCTGCGCGCTCAACAAACCGTTGATGGACAGACCGTCCGCGGGTGAGTCTGACCCGTCACAAATACCTGTAACGAGGGAAGGCTTTAATTCTAGGTACAGGTGTTCCGGTTTGTTCTGTGACTGGATGAAGAACCTCAGAGGAGACCTGTGACAGGTTTTGGTGAACTGAGTGGAACATGAACACAGGAGGTCCCACAGCTACTACCAGTATCTGTACTGGTCAGTGTTGCCAACTAGTTTTCAGGGGAAGTTGCTACAGGCAGGTCTGTTTGTTGCTAAAAGTTGCTAAATGACGTTATGATGTCATTGCGTGATGAGATTACACAATGACATCACTCAAATTGACTGGCCATCGAGGCAAAAAATATTAGAAATTTATTTGTTTAGATTTGTTTGCTTATCACACATTTTTTGAAAAGTTGTTTTTTTTATCTTGACTTCCTAACCAAACAATTGTAACTGAATGTGTTTAAATGATTTGACCAAAAATAATAAGTTTGTCTCGTCGAACGCATGCTACTGCTGCTGCAGTCAGCCAACAATGAATCAGAGAACAATTCAGATTTTTAAGCTAGTGAAGGGTGAAAAATACGAAGTAAATAATCCACCATTTTGAAATTCATGCTCCTCAAAATTGAAATATGCTCAAAATGACGCAGATCCTGAGGATGATGAAGCACCTTTAGGACATGTGACGTCTTTTAACATATTTAATTCAACAGTTAAAAGTTTTACAGTCACTGAACGAAGAGTTAAAAACAAAACAATCTCTTATTAATGGTCTGGCTTAAATGTATTAAAGCTACAATAGCAGCTATAAGGAAATAAAACATCTAGATATCAGATAATCTATGATCAATAATCGAAGCTTTAGCTGTTAGAACGAACCGTCGACCTTTTTCTCCTGTGAACGGCTGCAGACGTTCAACATCATCACATCTAAAGGTGAGACTTTATTCTTAAAACGTAACATTAGCGTCTGACACAAAATAAGGGAGGCTTAGATTAAAATGTAATCCATCAACAGGCAGAATGTAATAAGATACAATTGTTTAAAATAATAGTGTAAAGGACAAGATGTATAATAAAACTGATTAACATTAAAATGAAAATCTTAAACCTATAAAAAAACTAAGATAATATGGACAGCAGGTCACAATGTCTACAGCCTGAGTCTGGTTACAATAACAGAGTATATAGAAATAATAATTATAAAACACCTGATGACATCAGAAGAGCTCAATAAGTATGAGTTTGAATAAAAAAATCTAAACAAGTAACCATCAGAACTAAGAAGTAATCTTTACAGATACGTAGAATTAAACCATAGATGAAAGGATCTATAAGAAGTAAGAGAAGAAGAAGTGATGACAGCAGGAGGACGAGGGATCGGTTGGGATGATGGACTGAAAGTTCTCCTCTTTTCCTCCTGTAACTATTTAAATATGAACATAAAATTCCCCCTCAGACTGTTTAGAAAGCTGTGGAAGCTATTCCGGATTGATCAGCTGACGGGTTTCACTCCAGGCCACCAGGAAATCTACAGAATATCTGCTGTATGAAACGGTTGACAGCTTGTCACAGCATCATGTGACTCACCTTTACCAGTGAACAGCTGAGCGGTTTATCTCTAGACCCTAATAGTAAATGTCGCTGTGTGAAGATAGAAATCCAAAACGATCCAATCAGATCCGAGTCTCTTTCCTATCAAATCATGGTTCATCTGTTTGTGAGGACATCTGTTGTTACTGGATGTGGTTCTGGTCTCAGATTGGTTTGTTTCCCTGCAGACGCCTTCTCACAGCAGCTGATGGTGAGCAACAAAGGGATTCTTCCTCAGGACCAGGACCAAGACCAGGAGGGAGAGCAGCTTCAGGACCTGGACGAGACTGAAATCATCCAGTTCACCTACAACGCTAGGTGTGCAGCGAGGTCCGGTTCTGCAGAGCCAGCAGCAGCAGGTTCAGATCAGGATGTCCAGCTGGTGTCGTCTGAGACCGAGGACAGCGAGGACTACAGTAAAGACTCGACCAACACCAGACCTCCTCCAAATCAGCCTAAACACAAGAGGGTCCGTAGACCAGCAGGACGACTGAGCTGCAGAGTCTGCAGACGGATCTTTAGGGCCCGGAAGTTTTTAATCAGGCACGTTAGAGCTCACGTGCAGGAGGAGGAGCCAGTCTGTGGTCTTTGCGGTAAATGTTTTGAAGCTGCAGAGAGTCTGAAGCTTCACTTCCAGTCTCATCTGCCCGGGAACCGGAGCAGAGAGAGCCGGCGTCACCAACACCCAGAACCGGACACGAAACCACACACGAGCCTGACTGAGCACGCCTGTGGTGACTGCGGGGAGACGTTCCTACAGGTGTGGGCGAAGAAGAAGCACCGGTGTCCAGTCCGGAGGAAGAACCGCAAGAGTCTAGAGATGAAAACGTAACGACAGATCTGCTTCATTTCATCTTCCAAATATTTCAGAAAACCTAAATCTAATTTCTCTTGATTTTTCAATCTCAGCTGGTCTCAATTTTGTTTACAATAAAGTTGCAATTTTGCAAGACGAGTTGTAAAATTTTGGGGGGGGGAAACATACATTTTACGACATCATTCTATCCATGAAGAAATTTTTTTTCAAAAGTTTAATTTTTCCTCATTTTACTTTTTGAAATAAGAGCTTATGTCAATGTTTTAAAAAAAATAGCAAAAGTTTTAAGATTCGGAGAAGAAAACTGACTGTTGTTACCTGACTGGAAATATTCCTATTTTTTCTTTCGAATGTTTCTTATCATTTTTGTCTTGAAAAATTACAACTCTTAATTCTCAAAACTAATTTTGATTAATGTAAGAATTTTGTAAATAAAGTTGAAATAGAAAAAGACAAAGTTTTACGACATCATCCTGTTTCAAGCATAAATGCTGCATTATTTTGAGGTAAGCTACTCCTACCAACACTAAGTTGTACTAGTAGTTGTAATAGTAGTAGTAAAAACAACGTGTCCTCGCACACCGCACCTGTCAGAACACATTATCCATGTTACCCTGTTTCTATGTCAGACCTCAGTGTCGAACCTGTTCATCCAGAGTTTCCTGTCTTCTTCGCTGGTCCTCTGTCCTACGGCTCACGTCTGCAGCCCTGATGGTGAGGAGTTGGACAGAGTGGATCTGTTCATGCTGGACCAGTGCAGATCTCAGTCAGCCCCTCTCAGTGTTGTATGTGTGCTGTTTAAGTCTCCACATCCAGTCCCTGACATAATACAGCACATTGTATTTTAGCTTCTCAGGCTGAATCGCTAATTGTGCGACAGCATGGATTAGATGGAAGAGCCCAATGCTCTACGTTCAACCTCTGACATCATTTATCTTTAACTGACACATCTCTTAAGTTCTTGTTTCTTCTGAATGCTGGGATAACCCTGTGGTCACCTGATTGGTTATTGTGTTTTGAATGTTCTTTAATTGGTTGTGTAGATTTGTGTACTGTTGAGTGTTGGTGGTAATTAGAGGGGTTAATTATTGTGAAGTTCTGTTTCTATTTATTTCATGTTGGCGATGCGTTACAGCCGCCGTTAGCCGCGTCGCTTTGTGAGACAGATGCCAGAATGTTGTGTTTTAACATTTGAACTCAAACTTTTGGTGTAAAAATCCATCCACTTAAAATGCTGGAAGAATAATCTACACAGAAAAGTAGATGAGAACGTGTCAGCAGTATTCTATCCTATTAATAGAACAGTACAAATGTAAAAGTAACTGAATATGAGGAATAATAATTGAGATACAATCAATAACATACTGTCTGATTACTTATATGGTTTAATTGTTAATGTTTATGTTTGTTTGTTTGTTTTTGGAATGTGTTTTAAACCATTTATTAACCATCTGTATCGTTTTAATGTCAACAAATCGATCGTTGTTCTTCCTCCAGGTCACCAGGGAGCGCTGTTCGCCGCTTCGCTCCCCTCTGAGCGAACTGTTGTCGACACGGAACTCTGTCTGTTTACGTCGCCTGTGGCTCTCTTTGTTCGCAGAAAAGGAGAATGTGCGCCGTGCAGCTGCTGCGGGTGTCGGTACATGAGCGGATCAGCGCCGCCGCTGAAGACTTTCTGCTGCGGCTGGAAGAAGGAGAAGAAGCGGCTGAAATCCCGGCGCTGAGAGCGCTGCTCACCGAGCGGCTAACGGCGGCTGCGGAGGAGATCGTCGCCCTGTTGGAGGAGACCGTGGCGGAGTACGAAGACAGAGTTGAGCGGTCAGAGCGGGAGATCTGCCGCCAGAGGAGGCTGCTCGATGCGGTGCTGAAGCCTGAAGTGAAGCTGGACAGATCAGGTCAGTCCCTGCTCGCTGCACCAGGAGGACCTGGAGACAGCGCGCACAAACTGACTGACACTTCCGTTCTCCTTCAAAATAAACATCCAGTCAGTTAGCCAAAACAAACTAGTGAGAGGATAGATAGATGGCAGGTTAAAGCTGTGGTCAGGGACCCCTGAGGGGCTCCGTTTAGGGTTTGACAATCACTGGTTTCAGGGATTAAATTATTTATCTGGGTTTTTGAGACAGGGACAGGGATCTGCCCTCTTAACCACATTGCTGACTTATCCTTGAATGCCATACAATATGCTACAACACAACAACAACACAATCCTTAAAATGATCTTTTTTCTGTAAAATGTCAAAATGATGCCAATAAACAACCGTCAGATGGTTAATAACCAGAGGGAGTGAGACAGTCGTCTGCTGACAGCCTCTTGGTCTGTGCTGAAATGGTTTTATGCTCATTAATACCAAATAGATTAATACTAAAATAATCAACATGGTGAATAAGCAACAACTATCCTCTTGTAAACATAAATTATAATTACACCATGTCATAATACAGTCTTTGACGAGGCCTTCTGATTTGACTGCCTACACCATCATCACAAAGAGTGTATTTTATTCCTTCTTCTGATCAACCAATCACAGCTTTTGAAATAAAATGTCATACCAAATTTAGTTCAACCACACCTCCTCACTAAAGCCCCTTTTCCACAGCCTGTTCAAGGCGGGACTGTGGGGTCTGTAGGGCACCTGACAGCAGGAGGTCCACAAGGTCCTCACCCTCTGAGCAGAGGACAAGATCAACCGCCATGTAACACAGTAATGTTGTCTTAGTCCTGTGACAAGTGACCTCATTGGTTTGATCATATTTAGTCTCATGATCCTGTTTTTAGTCCAGTTTTAAAAGTCTGGACATTTTAATCTGATTGTATCAAAGAAAACCGTCAGTATTTTAGTCTAGTTTAATAAAAGTGTTGACATTTGAGTCTTTTCTAAGACATCAGGTTATTATTAACATTTCAGACCAAACCAATATTTTTATCACTTTCCTCTGATTCCACATCAGATTTATCTGATCATTATCTGATAAAAACAGGTTGAATGATTCAGAATGCAGCTTTGCACAAAGTGTCTGGTCTGATGATGATGATGATGATGACGATGATGATGTCACTTTAAGGAATACATCCAGACATGGAACATGATCTGATTGGCTGATTTATTTTGAACAAGTGAGCCGGGCTTCTTACCCATTTAAAGTCTGACAATAGGTTGAGATGGTTTCAGCCCCAAAACCTCTAATCATTGGTTTACCAGATAAAACTGTGAGACTCTGAGCTCCAGATATCCTGAGGAACCTTCAGAGGGAACCAGCTACTAGATGGTTCCATTAGTCTTTGGCCCCTATACCCAGGTTGGACCACCTGTTTATACGTCAGGGCCGCTGCAGGCCTCCACCAGAGTTTCCTCTGGCTCCGCCCTGCCCTATAGAGTCCTATCGCATGCGCTCAGTCTCCACCTCCGTGATGGAGTGGTGAGACGGGCCGATAGTGAACCCGACCCCGAGGGACCAGGATCCTACCTCAGCCGATGCAGCACAGGAAACCAAACTTCTGCAGACGCCATCAATGATCAGAATAGTTGGATTTTAGTTTAGATAAAAAACAGTCAGTAATATTTAGTCTCCTATTTTTTTATGGATGAAGATGAAGAAAGATTTGGTAATTTTTATTTTTAAACTGTATTTTAGTCTTTTTTTCATCAACAATATTTCAAGTTGATTTAGTCACAGTGTAAATAAACAAAGAAGGTGTAGAGGTGGGTCTGGGTTGTGGCAGTATTGTGCGGTTGGTTTTCATAAAGGGCTCTTGGAACCATCCTTATTCTACTTAGGGAAGCGATACGTGAAGATTAGTGATATCTAATCCTGATTTCGTATTTGTAAACTAGTGATCCATTCGTTCATGTCAGTGTTCATCAGGTGTTGTTTTGTCTCCTCAGAGTCTCTGCAGGCAGCGACTTTGAACCACACAGACCTCCAGCCTCCAGTCGACTCTCCAGACTGGAACCAGTCAGAGGCTGAAAGAGTTGACAGCGATGCTCTCTCCACGCTGACACCTCGCTCTCCTTCACCCAACTACCTTCCATCCGCCTCACTGAGCAGCTCAGCTGTCCAAAGCGACAACGATCCAGACAGCGACTGGACCGAGGAGATTCGAACTGTGAGACCTCGGAGGAAAAAGAAGGGAGGACGTCAACAGCTCGCTGTCAGAAGCAAACGGAAGCTGTCGGCTCCAACTCAGAGTTTCCTCTGCCAGGTGTGCGGTCGCTCTCTGCAGGGGAAAGGCTTCCTGCTCAAACATGTCCTGCAGGTTTGCGCCAAGGATCCGGACTGTCGCTGCGGCTTCTGCGGTGAACGTTTAGACTCTGCAGACAAGCTGACAGCTCACCTGCAAACACACCAGGAGAAGAGTAAAACCTGCTCTTTCTGTGGGAAAATCTTCCGGTCAATTCTGGCACAGGAGCTGCATGTGAGGCTGCACACTGGAGAGAAACCGTACAGCTGCGATGTCTGCGGCAAAAAGTTCAGCCAAAAGGGCAACCTGAACTCGCACATTCGTGTCCACACCGCTGAAAAACCCTTCAAATGTAAAGAGTGCAGCCGGTCCTTCCGTCAGATGGTGTCTTTAGAACGACACATGCAGGAGCACAGCGGGGAAGATGTGCACACCTGCAGCATCTGCAGTCTGCAGTTCAGAAAGCAACGCAGCCTGCAGCGACACATGGCAACCCATCAGAACGACGTAGTTGACAAACCGAAGAGACGCCGTAAACTGGCACTGTCGTACCACTGCAAAGTGTGTGGGGATGCCTTCGACAAAAGAACCATCTTAGTAAAACACGTGGAGACTCACCTGCAGGACCCAGACTGCTCCTGTGGACTCTGCGGATACCAGTATGAGTCCACGAACAGCCTCGCCGCTCACCTGCGCTCCCACCGCGAGATTGGCAACACCTGCCATGTTTGCGGGAAGGGCTTCCCGGCTCATGCGGCACTGGAGATGCACTTGAGGATCCACACCGGAGAGAAACCATACACCTGCAACTTCTGCGGAAAGGCTTTCAACCAGAGCGGCAACCTGAAGACGCACCTGAAGATCCACACTGGTGAGAAGGCGTTCTCCTGCAGCCTCTGTGGGAAGGTCTTCACCCAGAAACAGACTCTGTACACTCACGTCCGCTTCCACAACAAGGAGAGACGCTTCCTGTGCCAGGTGTGTGGGAAGGGCTTCATGCAGGATGTGGACCTAAAGAGACACATACTGATTCACACCGGAGAGAAACCGTACAGCTGCAGGGTCTGTGGGAAGAGCTTCCAGGCCAAACGATCTCTTAATGGGCACCTCAAAGTCCACATGGCGGGAGGGGCAGGACCAGAACTGGATCAGACGTCAGAGTTGCCTAAGACAGACAGTTTGTACTCAGGCTTCATTCAGTTGTAAAGGTCTGGGATGCCTTTAAAGGACCAGACTGGTGTTTTTGCATGTGTTATCCAGTTAGACTAAAAAGCTATGTGTCACTGTTGACTCAAATAAAACTCAGCTGTCGTTTTCAGTCCCAGTCATTCAAAAAGTGTCAGTAGCTCTGAGCTAGTGCTGAGTATCAAACCTTAGTTCTGACTGAAACGTTTCACCAAATATCAAAAGGTGTCAGAATCATGTGGTCACTGTAGACTAATACACAACCATCCATACCGGACTGATAAAGCTGATGTAAATAACTGTTTAAAAAAAGTATTGTATAGGCTAACTGTCCCATACTATAAACATTTTTGATGAGGATACATACATGTGGGACATCTTAAAGTACATCTGTCTGTTCTTGGAGTGGACTGCAGTAAGTCAAACATTCATCAGAAGGTGGAACGTAAAAGCCTTCCTATCTGGAGCGAACAGATACCAATCAAAGAAGTAAAAGTACTTGTCAAACATGTACTTCGATACATGTAAAAAGAAGATCAGTTCAAATGTATTCTGTGTACATATATTACCAAGGTGGCTAGCTTATTGCTAACCAGGGTAGTTAGCTTATTACCAACCAAGGTTGTTAGCTTATTAACAACCAAGATGTCTAGCTTAATACTAACCAAGGCAGTTAGCTTATTACCAACCAAGGTTGTTAGCTTATTAACAACCAAGATGTCTAGCTTAATACTAACCAGGGTAGTTAGCTTATTACCAACCAAGGCAGTTAACTTATTACCAACCAGGGGGCTATCTTATAACTAACCAAGGTGGTTAACTTTTTACCAAGGTGACTAGTGATGTAGCGATCACAGTGACTTTCTAAGCTGACAAAGTGGAAAAAGGGAAGAGACTCTCACCAGTTGTGTTTGTTGTGGCCTTTGTTGAATAAATGTTTGATTTGAAAAGCTAAACTGTGTCACAAATTGTGTACTTCCCTACCTAACCTGACCAGATTGAGTGTATTAGTGCGTAAAATGCAGTATATTGTGAGTACCCGGATGGCATGCTTAAAATGGCCCAAAAGTTGAGTGTGGAACGATGGACACTTCTCACCCTCAATGGTCACCATGTGGCTACATGGAAGAAGGGGGAGGGGCTTACGAGACTTCAAGCTTGTGAAAATGGCAGCCAAAGGGGGTATGCTGACAGGGGAGAACAGCAACATAAAAATACCAGCCAAGTACGATTTGTTATGAAATGGGAGGCCATTAAAACGTAAATTTTTAGTCAAAGGAAAAAACAGGCAGATATTTTTGAAAGTGACATCATATTTGACAGTGTTCAATTTAAGACAACACTACACTGTCTAAATTCATGCACTACACAAGTAACTATATAGTAGTGGAAGTACAGAAGTACACGATTTGAGATACAACACGAGTCTCATGTCGCCTCAGTGGAAACTGCTGTACTGAAGGGAATGCTAGATGTTCTAGTGAAACTATGGGAAAGTTTTTTTCTACTGGCTGTTCCTGAATAACGATCACCGTCTCCCAAAATGCAACAAAAGATGGTAATAAGAATAATAATCGAAGCTACAAGCAGCGTCGAACGAACCCTCCCACTACGGCACCCATCATGTCGTTCAGCAGCTGCAGCTGCTTCAATGGACCCCGACCCGTCAGCGCATCCTGATGACGAAAGATGAGTTTGTAAAATTTTCTTTAATTAATTGAAATGATATTTTCTGTAGTTCAGAGCCCCTAAAGTCATATAAGGTGTTTTATCTTGTACACATAAGTTTAGTGTCTTGGATTAAAATTTACTTTAGTACATTTAACTCTGAGGTATAAATCCAAAACCTGAACATAATTCTAGTGACTGAAAAAAAAACGGAATTGTTTTCATTTCATGTAAAAACTTTAATTTCTTGAAAATTATTTTTGAATTTATGTTTTATTTATTAAAATAATCACATTCGATTATACTTTGTTTTGAACTGTAGCTGTAATAATAAGAACAATGATAAAACGTGTATTGTTTTATTATTAACTAATCTATCTGCGGTATTTTCAGCAGGTAAGTGCAGTGTAGCTTCTGGTCCAGCAGGAGGCAGACTCCGGGTTCTCCTCCTCTCGTTGACCCGGAACAGACCGCTGTTGTTTTCTTTCCTGCTGACGGCGGACGGAGCTCCGGACTGGAATGTCTCTGACAGAAACCCAGCCGTGCTGTGGGCTCCGGTCGCTGATGGAATCGGTGTTGGAGCAGCTGACCCGGGTCGGGGAGGAGATCCTGGGTCTGCTGGAGAAGCGGAGCGGATGCTACAGAGGCCGCCTGCTTCACCTGCTGCGGCTGTTGCTCACGGAGCGACTGGCTGCGGCGGCGGAGCGGATCGGCGGACTGTTGGAACGGGAGGTGGAGGAGTACCGGCGGCAGCTGGAGCGACAGGGCCGGCTGCTGGATGCGGTGCTGAACCCGGTGGTCCGCCTGAACCGGACAGGTGAGGTTTAAGAGTAGACTGTCGCCATGTTGGAGACATTAGCGTTTTAAACCGGTATTTAGCCAATCAGAGGTCAGAGATCAGACCAAACACCTCAGACGGTAACATGTATGTTTTCTATTTACATGGTCGCTCACAAATAAATAAACTAATAACTAATACAAAGATTAAATTAAGGTTCGTCAGGTTCACTGGGAAAAGTAAAATATTAAAAAATAAACATATTTGCAATTAAAATGATTATAAACCATTGAATCAATCAAATCAAAATAATTTTAATTTGAAATAGAGTATTTTATTAGATAATATTTAACAATGTGCCAAATAGCAGTACAACTCAAAACACTTTTGTTTACACATGATGTTAGCTGTGTGTTGTTATATTGATCCTATAGGTTTCACCGCTCTCTGAAAGACTGCACTCGAAAATAGTGCAACAATCTAAGAAAAATGTTTGTCAACATAAAATTACAAGAAATTTGTGTATTTCATCGTCAATGAAATACACAAACAATATCATTAAAATTCTGAAGAAATCTGAAGAAATCTCTGAACCAAGGGACAAGAATGAAAACCAGTATTGGATGGTTGTGATCTTTGTTGTTTCTGTTTATTGTTTCTAACAATATTTTTAGTAAAATAGAAGCAGAATAGAAAAAGAAAAGATGTTTCTCGGACACATGATGTCATCCTGGTTAAATCTTCATCTGTCCACTGCAGATATTCACAAGCTAGATGAGTAACTCATGTAATATTAGTATATAACGGTAGCATAATATTTATTTAGATAAAGTAGTACAGATTGCCTGAAGTTATGTCAAAAAGCTCTGTACTGTGAAGTTCAACCATCTCAGGGTTATAACCTCTGATTGTCTTCATGTCTGATAAATGGTTCTGATACAGTGCAGCTCTATAAAGCTGAACTAATAATCACTTTAAATTCTAGATCCCATCAGGTCAACCAGTGCTGTCGAAAACCACCCCCAACTGTCTGAGGTCAGCTCTGCCCACCAATCACCCAGCTCCGCCTCCTCAGACGCCTCTCCAGCTGACAGCAATGATGACTGGAGAGGAAGCCACAGCTCTTCCTGTAATAAAGAAACAAACAAGCCAGATGGAGAACGGCACTCCTGCAGTCGGAGACAGCCGGCAGCAACATTGGATCAGCTGACGGCTCACCGCTGTCTCAACTGTGGAAAAAGTTTCCATCACAAAGGGAATCTAATTAAACACGTGGAAACTCACTCAAACAACCCGGAGCGTCTCTGTGGAGTCTGCGGTGAACAATACAAGTCCCCTGATGGTTTCTTTGACCATCTCAGATCTCACAAAGAAACCGTCAGCCGCAGCGGGACATGTGAGATCTGCGGGAAGACGTTACAGAACATGGAGACGCACATGAGGAGACACACTGGAGTCAAACCGTACTCCTGCGATTTTTGTGGTAAGAGCTTCCCCCGATTAGGAGCACTGAGGAGACACAAGAAGATCCACAGCAAGAGGACTGTGGACGTCTGTCCGGACTGTGGACAGACCTTCACACAAAACCAGTTGCTCCAGGATCACCTGAAAACCCATAAAGAGGACGACGGAGAAAAGAGTGTGGAGGAGCAGAAGGACGGTCAGATCAAGCCTGATCGAAGGCAGAGCTGTGGACTCAAGTCGTCCTCACTCTGCTGCAGAGTCTGTGGTGATTCCTTCCACAGCCAAGGGTTCTTGAGGAAACATGCCGAGACACACTGCAGGGGTTCTCAGAGCATCTGCGGACAGCAGCTGGACTCACCTGATGGTCTGCAGACTCACCTGCAGTCTCACAGAGAGACCAGCGGGACCTGTAGCATCTGCAGTAAGAGTTTCCAGAACATGGAGATGCATATGCGAAGCCACACAGGGATCAAACCGTACTGCTGCAGTGTCTGTAACAAAAACTTCCCCCGACCCGGAGCACTGCGACGCCACAAGAAGATCCACAGTGGTAAGCAACCATATGTCTGTCAGCACTGCGGGAAGACATTCATCGAGAGCAGTGCCTTGAAGACTCATAGCAGGAGTCACTCATGGGAGATCCATGGCGATGAGGACTCACAGAAGCCTGAGACGGAGAAAACTGTTGAAGAGAAGGTGTCGACTCAGACGACTCACTGCTGTAAAGTCTGCAGGGAGCCCTTCCAGAGTAAAGGTAGTTTGAGGAAACATGCTAAGAGTCACTCAACAGAGTCCATCTGCGGAATCTGCAGCGAACGTTTACAACCCTCAGAGACCATGATGGACCACCTGAAGGTTCACAGAGATGCTGGTAAAATCTGTCACATCTGTGGTAAAACCTACCAGAACATTGAGACTCATATGCGGAGTCACACTGGCATCAAACCATACTCCTGCAGTGTCTGCGGTAAATCCTTCCCACGGCCAGGTGCCTTGCGGCGCCACAAAAGGATACATACTGGGGAGCGACCGTACGTCTGCGAGTTCTGCGGGAAAACATTCATTGATAACGGTGCTCTGACGGCACACATCAGGAACCACACTGGTGACAAACCGGCCCACCGTGTCTCCTGCGAGACCTGCGGGAAGAGCCTTGTGTCAGTACACGTCCTGGAGGTACACAAGAGGATCCACACTGGCGAGAGGCCATTCCAGTGTCGCGTCTGTGGAAAAGCCTTCAGGCAGTTGGGAGGGCTGATCGCCCACAGACTGACCCACACTGGGGAGAAGCCGTTCAGCTGCAGCCTGTGCAACAAGAGCTTCAACACCAAAGGATACCTGGAGACCCACATCCGCTTCCACAAGAAGGAGCGAGCGTTCAGTTGCCACCTGTGCTGGAAGGCCTTTGTCACCAAGAACGACCTAAAGAAACACCTGCTTACGCACACCGGAGAGAAACCCTACAGCTGCAGAGTCTGTGGGAAGAGCTACCAAGAAAAACGCTCCCGAGACGTCCACATGAAGGTCCACATGGATGTCCGGATCAGCAAACAACCTATCAGGAGTCAGGACAAGCAGCCAGACTTCATACAGCTGTAGCGTTCACACGAACCAGTGTTTCTAGTGGTTTCACAAACTGATAGACCATGATGTTTGTTTTTCAATTGTGTGTTTGGAAGAGCAGCTAATTCCCTAAATTTCCTTTGGGGTCAATAAAGTTTATCTATCTATCATCTATCTATCATCTATCTATCTATCTATCATCTATCTATCTATCATCTGTCTGCTGATGTTTCTTCAGTCGTCAGCACAGACACTAAACTATTTAATGTCATTTGTTTTTGTTTTCTAGCCATTAACTGCATTATAGATGAATGCACTAATTGTTTATTCAGTTAAATTATACTAGAAATAATGCTAGAAAATCATAATTTATAATTTTCCACAGATCAAGGTGAAATCTTTCAATGTCTTCTCCGCAGTTTACTGTCAATCCTCACATTTAAGAAGTTGGAAACAACAGTCAGTTTGTCAGTGATTATTAAACTATTTATTTGTTATCATTAATACAGAACGTTGCTCCATATTCATGAATCTACACTTAATACATTTGATGAACATCCAACCTGCTTTAATGGATGTTCTTTGTTTTTTATTCTTCTACTACACTACAATTAGGAGGCAAATGCTTTTTTACCAGTTTACATTTATTAGTTTTTACTTTGCAGATTCATATTAATAATAGAAAATAAAATCACCAAATAAGTTGTGACGCATGATTATAGATGAAGGTCAGATTCATTGATCTGCAGCAGTACATTAACAAAAATGCAGTACTTTTATTTCTAATACTTCAGCAAAAAATCTCAGTACCTCTTCCATCTCGACCCACAGCGTGGTCATGTGACATACAGGTGTGAGTCACGTGAGGTCTGCTTCATCCGTACGTTCTAAAGCTTTCAAAATAAAACAACTAATAGAAGGAAGTTTTTGAATTGTGAATTTTCTGACTTCTCTTTGACACTTAATCAAATATGTGGGTCAGTGAAATGCCTTAAAATCTCATATCAGTTATATTTTACATGATATTCTCATAATGTTTTTTTCTGGATTGTAAATGGACAGTAGTTTTTTTCCCCGGGAGATTTTAGTTCTGTTCATTCCAGTGATGGAAGGAGACAAAAACAACAAATTCAGAGATAGATTTATGAGCGCTGCAATGGATCTAATTCTTTAATCACGTTACATAAATTATTATTAATAATCATCATCCGTCCGCTCTAGCGGTGCTTTTATTGTGACGTCTCGGTGTGTCAAACCTGAGTATTTCCGGTCGGTCTCTGCTTCCTCTTCTCTTTCTTCCTGTTCTCTCTAACGGACTGTTTTCAGTCGGTACAAACATGTCGAAGCTTGACCTGTTGCGGCTGTTCGTCGACCAGCGGCTCTCCGCCGCTACCGACGACATTTTCTGGCGTTTTGCCAGAATAATCGCCGAATATGACGGAGAGGTTTGCCGGTTAAAACAAGAGGTCGACCGAAAGGCGAGACTCCTGGAGACGGCTGGACGACCAGAGCACCGACCAGAGGACAGACTAACCGGTTAGACGACAAAGACCCTGATATTTGTTGGTTTTTATTTTATGTCACTGTGTGACATAGTTGTATTCTCCCGCCAGATGTCACTGTTGCATCAATTTAGAAACCTGTTAAATCAGCAAAATATTAGTCAAATCTACTATTTATCAGCTGTTAATAACCAAATCAATAACAGTTTAAATAGATCAATAATCAGATATTAAAGTGTTTCCTGACTCCTCAGTCTCTAAATGATCCTTAATGACCAGCGTCTCTAGTTCTTTGTAGACCCTTTAGCTGCTATGACCTGCTGCAAACCTGATGCAGATCCAGACTCCAGCTTCTGGCAGCGTTCCTGAGGAATCTTAGCCCATTCCTCCTGGACAAAGGCCTCCAGTTCTGGAATATTCCTGGTTTACCTGCTGCAACCAGTTTGGTTTCATGGCTCCACAGAACAGCATCCCAAACATTCTGGGTCTGATCTAGATGGTTCTGAGCTACTCTTGGAGTTCATGGAGCCCTGATGTAAATTTAGACCTGAACAGAAAAACCTTTGAGACTCTACTGATAAAGTAAGTCTATGAAAGTCTCAGAGTTTTAATACATCTGATCTGTAAATGATGAGGATGATGATGAGATTCAGGTTGGATCATTTAGAGACTGAGGAGTCGGGAAAAAAACCTTTAATATCTGTTGTATTGATCAATTTAAAATGTTATTGTTTGATTTTGTTGTCAACAGCTGATTCATATATTTTACCAATAAACCTGATCTATGATGCTTTTGCTCCCAACTATATAACCCCTGCCATACAACTAGCTAAATTACCTGTTAGCCAAACACTGTTAGACTCTGTTGTACACTGGCTGCTAACCGCTACCAGCTAACCAGCTCTCCCCCTGTTGGTCACACTGTCTTTAAGATGTTAATATCTACTGTATATTGTATGTTTGTTGTTGTTTTTTCTGTCAGGTGTTCAGATTTTCACCACTGAAGAAGAACAGCAGGCGCGGCAGAGCTTCAGTCCCAACTTTAAACAGGAAGAGGGTGGAGCCTCAGGACCAATGGGGGCTGACACAAAGATCACACTGAGTCCTGATTTGCTGAAAGAGAGACCTGAACTAAACAAAAGTCCTTTGTCCAATGAAATCCAGAACTGCAGGGGGGAGGTGGTTTCTAAACCCTCTGTCAACAAAGAGGAAGAGCTGATTGTCAAACAGGAAGTGGATGAAGGTTACCTGATGCTGGGGGGCACAGCCACATCTGAGATGAGCTCCCAGCAGGACGGTCAGTAACCAGTCTTAAATCTGCTCTGCACAAAAGCAGCTCATCAGTGTGTGGGCGTGTCTTTAAATATTTTAATTTAATATCAGCGGTCGACCAATATGGTTTATTAGAAGTAAGACAGACCAATAACCAATATCTGGAACTGGGCCTGCTTGTTACCATCAGCCCTTTTTACAGGGAACGCTCATTAGGACGTAACGACACGACCATGTCCAAATTTAAATTGCAAGCTGGCGTTCCTCAAGCTAACGAGGCGTGACATCATACAAAGGAATCACGTGACAACGTCTAGCGTCTCTGTTACATGGAGGTTGATCTCCTCTGATTGGAGGGTAAGGAGCTCCTGGACCTCATGATGCCTCCACAATCTGTAGACATTTTCTTCTTCTTTGAGTTAGCTGCTCACTGCTACTAGTAACCAATGTGTAACCAATCAGATATTGCCTTGCTGTCAAAAATGGCGTTTGATAATTTCTTACAATAAACACAAAGGAGTGAACTGATTAAATGTCTATTTTTATGTCCATGAGATGGCAGAGCAACACAACCAGGGTTATGACTGTCTTTATAAATATTTATTTCAACATAAATATGTCAATTAAAAGATCTGTAAACCTGCACGACAAAATAAAATAAAGTCTTATAATAAAACTACATTAAAGACCATAGACCTCTGCGTCGTGGTTTGTTTGACGACTGTCTCTTCGTTCACACAGAAACAGATCTTAGTCGTTTCAGGTTTAAAGCTGACAAATCGCTGCTTCACCTAAACAACCAAACCTCAGAATCTACCGAGTCACTGAATCACCTTCATCATGTTTTCACCAGACGTCTGCTTGTTGTTATCCTCCAGGTGTTCTACAGATTGTCACCACAGAAGAAGAGCAGCAGGCCGTGGGGCAGTACTTCAGTCTGCACATCAAACAGGAAGAGAGCGGAGCTTCAGGACGTCATGAGACCGTCACCAAGCTCACACAGATTCCTGATTGGCTGATGGAGAGCTATGAGGATGAAGGTAGTAATTCATCCAATCATATCCAATTCCACAGAGAGGAGGGCCTTTTCCATTCAGACCACAACATGGACCCTGTTATCCAGGGTACTGAGGAAAGTCACAACGCCCTGTTGGAACCAGGTCTCCAGACAAATCTATGTACTGGGACAGCTGCCACAGACCAGAATCTTCTGGTCTGTGGCAGCTGTGGACGAGAGTTCAGCTCAAAGAAAACACTGAGGAAACACATCAGACGAAACATGTCTCAGGACCAGGACCAGATGTCTTGCAGCTGCCGCAGACAGAGGGCGCCCTTCCAGAGTCCTGTCAAGTCCTTCAGCTGCAGAATTTGTGGCGCTTCCTTCTCCACGCAGGGGATTCTGGTCCGGCACGCCGAGAACCACTGCAAGGATCCTGAGAGCTGGTGCGGGGCCTGTGGAGATTATCTAGGGTCCACTGAGATGCTGAGAGACCATCTGCGGTCCCACAAAGAGCTGGGCAGCACCTGTGACGTGTGTGGGAAGAAGTGCAGCTCCATTAAGAGGATGGAGATCCACAAGCGGGTCCACACCGGAGAAAAGCCGTACAGCTGTGGGTTCTGCAGCCGAGACTTCAGCAGGAAGGAGAGTCTGGAGAGACACCTGCAGGTCCACAGTGGGGACAGGCCACACAGCTGTGGACTCTGCTGGAGGACCTTCACCAGGAGGGAGTATCTGGTCCAGCACCTGAGGACCGGCCACATGGAGAGACCAGGTCCACCTGCAGGGACCGAGCCATCCAGCATGACGCTGTGATGCTCGTACGGAAAATAAGCCTCCAACAGGTGGCGGTGGGGTTCTGTACCGTTCACCTTCCAACTGATATCAGTACCTAGAATTCAGTACTGGAACCCAACAGTACATTATGTTGGTACTTTACTTTGTGTAGTAACAAAATGCCATTTCAGTGTGTTGTCTAATGCATCATATGAACTCCTGTAATGACGATAATGAGCTCAACCCTGCGGTAGGCGTCACATGACCGCAGTACTGCGGTTTTTGTCACAGCCCTACTTAAAAGTCTGGTACCCATCCTTAGTGGCAGGGAAATTACATAATTTTACTTGAGCAGAAATTCTGCAGCTGGATTTGAAAGAGTTTCAGGAAGTTCCAGAGACTATAACTGACCAAATTCTCAGCAGCCAGACTTTGAACTTTTTGACTTTTTCAGTTGATCTCCAAAAAGGTTTTTTTAATCAGTTGTTTTCCCAAAAACAGATTTTAGCTAAATATCACTTCTCTGTTTTTATTAATTTGTGGAGTCCCTCAGAGACGCGTCCTTGAGCCTTTTAGATTTTTAACACTTTAATCCTCTGGGGTCCTCGATTTTTACGTAATTCATTTTTTAAGATTTCTGTACACAATATAATCATCAAATTTACAGCAAAAATATTAAAAGTAATAATAATAATAATAATGCCTCAAGAAAATAGGCCACAGACGATATAACAGTGATTAAATCTAACAACCCCAGAATGGACTGGGATATAGAAAACATCCAAGACGTCCTGGCCTAAGGTTGAAAGTTCCAACATAGTCCCTTCCTGCATTGATTCTTAGTCCGGCGGTTGTGGATCGTACTGATCCAGAAAATATCATCATAGCTCTTCTCCATCTTAGGGAAGGGGTCTGAAGGCTGAGCTGCAATCTTTACTCACCCGAAACAACAATATGACAGGTTATTTTTCTTTCTGCAGATTAACTCGGTGACAGCTGTAGACCTCCTTCTACCTTAGACCACCCACTGATCAATCAGATCAATCAAATGTTTTTAATGGATAAAAATTCACATGTTAATTATGTTTCTACCTCAAAACACAGATACATTCAGCAGGTGGAGACTCATCTGATTTATTCTGATTTATTAAATGACACTAAATTTGAAATGATTTTGTGTTTTATTGATTTATTAAGGTCATATTATCAACACATGATCAGAACAAGAGATTTTTAATAATATCAAACTAATCGACCTGTTCAATAGGTAAACTAACAGCTAACTAGTTAGTTAGTCATCCCACCACTAGATGGAGACAGATTACTACTGCATCTACATCCTGTCAATGTGAATCAGTTTTAGTTCAACAATCACTGATCAATCCACCGGTCATCAGCAGATCAATAGTCATCTGATAGTCTGAACATGAAGAGAGAGATTAATCAATCAATTATCCGCCCATAATAATCAGATTCAGTATTGATGACAGAACTTTTTATTTTAGCTGCAGTTATTTAACAGCTAGTTGTTTTCTAATGACGAGTACATTTAGTTGTATCACACAGTGGCCACTAGATGGCAGCATAACAGAAGGATCACTGGCTACACCGTGACGAGTTGGTGCTAAACCTCCAGGAACCTGCACAGCGCAAAATTTACCTCAACTAAACATAAAATCAAATAAGATCCAACAGTTTCTTATATAGAGAATAAATGCTCCTGTAAAAATGCAACAATACCGAATGAATTATGACAATGGTTGAAGAATAAATGTAAAGAGCTTTAGAAGGATAAACCCCTCGAGATGAAACATCTCATTTCCAAGGAGGTCCTCAAATATTCCAAAAATACAACGCAAAACAAACGAAGCTGAATCAGTGCTTTTGAAAACGAACAGATGCACAAAAAGTTCAGAAAAGTAAGAAACATTCCAAAATAAGTACAAAAATGAGTACTTTTATATGTTATAGAGTATTTCAGTGTGGTATTAGTACCTTTATTTTTCTCTTTTAAATCTGTCTGCATGTATATTTTTGGTTTGTGCCGATTGGTAAAAACCATTTAAAGAAAATATGTGCAGTTTGATACTGCAGCAGGTAAAAGTTGTTGTTTTTTTCCTACACCAGCCCTCTTTGAAAGACGAGCCTATGATGGTTTATTTAGATCTAATATATATTTCTCATTAAAGAGGACGTGATGCACCTTATTTGTGAAACACAGAGACGAGACAAACAGTTCCATGGACTCTTTGTCAGCCCAGAGCCTAAAGAGTCCCGAGAACCGAACACAGAGCAGTGATGTTGACCTCAACACTGGCTCAGCAGCCACTGGTGGCGCCAATCAACACTGAAGATCGGGTCGTAGTAGATGCTGGTGTGCTGGGCCAGGATCATGCAGCAAGATCCCCACCGGTGCACAGAGCCCCTCCAAAGTCAAACAGAAGCCGGACAGCTTGGCCCACCCCACCAAGCCGCGAGAACATCCAGGACGCAGGTCACACAGCACCACAGTGGGCCCAGAACAACGAACAGGCCCAGGGCCCAGGAAGCACCCCGACCAGCGCTGCCGGAGCACACAGGCACACCACCGGAGGCATGGGGCCAGGGGGCCCCCAAGGGAACCCCACCGCTGACAAGTGTGTGACACTAAAGTACTTTTATATGTAATGGAGTACTGTCATAGTGTGGTATTAATACTATTACATGAAGAAAGTTTCCTCCAGAGTCTTCCTCACTTGTGACGGACTGATGGGGAGTTCCAGGTACTTTACTTCCTGTGAGGTCATTAACACCTGGAGAGACGTTGAGGTCACATGACTCTTTAAGTCCTGAGGAAAACATCGTGAAACTAAAAGAAGTGACGGTTTGAGACCTCAGATTTACTACGGTAAAAAAATACTCTGATAGAAATAAAAGTACTAATACTTCACTGTAAAGCTACTTTTTTAGATGAAATACAACTTAAAATAACTGTAGTACAACTCTAATAAATCTGGGATGCAAGTGTTGTGTACTTTGAGTAGTGTACTCAATTACTCTCCAGCGTGACGTCATGTAATCAGGATGATGGTTGGGAGCCAGCAGGGGGCGCGAGTTTAAACATGGCTGTCAGTTCATGAACACCTGAAAATAAAAGACGAGAAGAAAAAGTTTCTGAACCTCCGTTTAACAGAAAACAGCTTCGATCAATAATCTGTCAATAATCAATGAAGCTGATTTCTGTTCAAACCTCATCTGCTGATCAGATATTCTCTACAGACTCTCAGGGGACACCGACGCGCACGCGCATTATCGTGACTACCCTCGTGCCCTTAACTCCCCCGTCGCTCCTCCTCCTCCTCCTCCTCCGCTCTCGGCGCGTGCATGTGTTCGACCAGTAGACCTGGAACATTACCGGGACACGGTTCTCTCCTGACTGTAGTGAAGCGGAAACCTGCCGGGACGGACGAACTGCAGCGGAGCTCGAGCCTCCGGTGTGACGGTGAAACGTGAAAAGAACCCGGTGTGTTTTATTCTCCGGGTTGTTGCTGTGGAAACATCTTCTTCTTCTTCTTCTTCTTCTTCCTCTACTTCTTCTTCTTCGGGACATGGAGGAAGCGTCGGATTGAGGCTCTGAGCAGGTAAACGGATTATTTATTGATTATTGATCAATGATGTGATGAATTCATGTCGCAGAAGAACAAACACAAAGAAGAGACTCAAGTCAAAATAATCCATTTAATGTGTTTTAGTGTCAATATTCTGGTCGTGATCAAACCTTTGATCTGAATAGTCACAGATCAATAAGTGATTGGTTGGTGTTTGATGTAAGAAGATTCAATTGTACTTGTAAGTTAATTTTTTACACATGAACCCTCTGAGGTCATTAATATTCAGGAGTTTTTAAATCTATGATCTCAGCTTAATGAAGAGGCTCTTGTCCCCTGATGACGTAGAAAGACGTCATTTCACCCAAAACTTCGTCTAATCGACTATGAAAGCCCCCCTTTCTTCATGTGGACCAGTAGATCTGGTTCCCACTGGGTTTAAAGTCAGAGGCTGAGAGAAGGAATATTAGAATAAAATATGGATAAATGTCGAATAAATGTCTAAAATGACATTTAGTCATATTTTAGTAAAAGTGTCGTCTCTCTATTTTCAGCAGATGTTACAGATAAACTGGACTGAATGATGACGTCATATTACAGATGATTAATGAGCAGAACAACATTTTTTTAATAAATCAAATATTTATTCGATCCCTCAGAAAAAACAATCCTCACAGGTGGAGGCAGATGACGACGCCGTCATCCAGCTCTGTTCTCAGCGTCCTATTGGTCGCAGCGAGTCTGGTGAGAGTACAGATGAGGAAGAGGAGGGTCTGCAGAGTCCAGCAACATTTAAACCACATTCATCACAAACATATAAATAGAATAGAATAGCGTCCAGACCTCAGAGGGTTTAGAAGCAGGGCAGAAGGTTGAATAAGGATGAAGACCCGTCTCCACGCCGCCTGCTTTCATTACACTGAACAAACCAACGTTGCTCCAGTGTGACGTTGGGTCACATCTCAGACGTCAGTAAGTCTTACAGGTTCCTGCATTTCAAGGTCCCGACAGAAATCCATTAACTTTATATTTAGAAACATGATGGATTTACTTGGTTGTCAAAATAATGAAAAGCCATATTTTAGTCATGTGACTCACAGACTGGTCAGTTTCTGTCTCGTTGGTGACAAATTTATTTACAAAACATTAAACCCATATTTAACTGAAAATAGCACAAAGACAACATTTCAAATGTTGAACATGATAAATTTCATTTTGAATTTGATGCCAGCAACATGTTTCTAAAAAGTGTCAACAAAAGACTAAAAGTAGTGCTCATGGTTAACCTGCACATCTATGAAAGCACCATTAATACTGAACCATATATCAGGTTTTGGATCAACATATGGTGCCAAGTATACAATGTCTTTTTCAGGGAAGGTCTTGTTTTTCAGCAACACAATGTCAAACCACATTCTGCAGGCATTACAACAGCATGGCTCCGTAGTAAAAGAGTCCGATGCTAAACTGACCTGCCTGCAGTCCAGACTTCTCACCCATTAAAAATGTTTGGAGCTTTATGAAACGTAGAATAGGACAAAGGAGACCCTGAACTCTGGAGCAGCTGAAATCCTACATCAGACAAGAATGGAAAACATTCCACTTTAAAATGACATCAGCTGGTCTCCAGTTTAAAATGACATCATCTGGTCTCCAGTTTAAAATGACATCATCTGGTCTCCAGTTTAAAATGACATCATCTGGTCTCCAGTTTAAAATGACATCAGCTGGTCTCCAGTTTAAAATGACATCATCTGGTCTCCAGTTTAAAATGACATCATCTGGTCTCCTCAGTTTAAAATGACATCATCTGGTCTCCTCAGTTTAAAATGACGTCATCTGGTCTCCTCAATTTAAAATGACATCATCTGGTCTCCAGTTTAAAATGACATCAGCTGGTCTCCAGTTTAAAATGACATCAGCTGGTCTCCAGTTTAAAATGACATCATCTGGTCTCCTCAGTTTAAAATGACATCATCTGGTCTCCTCAGTTTAAAATGACATCATCTGGTCTCCTCAATTTAAAATGACATCATCTGGTCTCCAGTTTAAAATGACATCATCTGGTCTCCTCAGTTTAAAATGACATCATCTGGTCTCCAGTTTAAAATGACATCATCTGGTCTCCTCAGTTTAAAATGACATCATCTGGTCTCCTCAGTTTAAAATGACATCATCTGGTCTCCTCAGTTTAAAATGACATCATCTGGTCTCCTCAGTTTAAAATGACATCATCTGGTCTCCTCAGTTTAAAATGACATCATCTGGTCTCCAGTTTAAAATGACATCATCTGATCTCCAGTTTAAAATGACATCAGCTGGTCTCCAGTTTAAAATGACATCATCTGGTCTCCTCAGTTTAAAATGACATCATCTGGTCTCCTCAGTTTAAAATGACATCATCTGGTCTCCAGTTTAAAATGACATCATCTGGTCTCCAGTTTAAAATGACATCATCTGTTCTCCAGTTTAAAATGACATCAGCTGGTCTCCTCAGTTTAAAATGACATCATCTGGTCTCCAGTTTAAAATGACATCAGCTGGTCTCCTCAGTTTAAAATGACATCAGCTGGTCTCAGTTTAAAATGACATCATCTGGTCTCCTCAGTTTAAAATGACATCAGCTGGTCTCCTCAGTTTAAAATGACATCATCTGGTCTCCAGTTTAAAATGACATCAGCTGGTCTCAGTTTAAAATGACATCAGCTGGTCTCAGTTTAAAATTACATCAGCTGGTCTCAGTTTAAAATGATATCATCTGGTCTCCTCAGTTTAAAATGACATCATCTGGTCTCCTCAGTTTAAAATGACATCAACTGGTCTCCTCAGTTTAAAATGACATCATCTGGTCTCCAGTTTAAAATGACATCAGCTGGTCTCCTCAGTTTAAAATGACATCAGCTGGTCTCGGTTTAAAATGACATCATCTGGTCTCTTCAGTTTAAAATGACATCATCTGGTCTCCAGTTTAAAATGACATCATCTGGTCTCCTCAGTTTAAAATGACATCATCTGGTCTCCAGTTTAAAATGACATCAGCTGGCCTCCAGTTTAAAATGACATCATCTGGTCTCCAGTTAAAAATGACATCATCTGGTCTCCTCAGTTTAAAATGACATCATCTGGTCTCCTCAGTTTAAAATGACATCATCTGGTCTCCAGTTTAAAATGACATCATCTGGTCTCCAGTTTAAAATGACATCAGCTGGTCTCCAGTTTAAAATGACATCATCTGGTCTCCTCAGTTTAAAATGACATCATCTGGTCTCCAGTTTAAAATGACATCAGCTGGTTTCCTCAGTTTAAAATGACATCATCTGGTCTCCAGTTTAAAATGACATCAGCTGGTCTCCTCAGTTTAAAATGACATCATCTGGTCTCCAGTTTAAAATGACATCAGCTGGTCTCCAGTTTAAAATGACATCAGCTGGTCTCCAGTTTAAAATGACATCATCTGGTCTCCTCAGTTTAAAATGACATCATCTGGTCTCCTCAGTTTAAAATGACATCATCTGGTCTCCAGTTTAAAATGACATCAGCTGGTCTCCTCAGTTTAAAAAGACATCATCTGGTCTCCTCAGTTTAAAATGACATCATCTGGTCTCCTCAGTTTAAAATGACATCAGCTGGTCTCCTCAGTTTAAAATGACATCATCTGGTCTCCAGTTTAAAATGACATCAGCTGGTCTCAGTTTAAAATGACATCAGCTGGTCTCAGTTTAAAATGACATCAGCTGGTCTCAGTTTAAAATGACATCATCTGGTCTCCAGTTTAAAATGACATCAGCTGGTCTCAGTTTAAAATGACATCAGCTGGTCTCCTCAGTTTAAAATGACATCAGCTGGTCTCAGTTTAAAATGACATCAGCTGGTCTCAGTTTAAAATGACATCAGCTGGTCTCAGTTTAAAATGACATCATCTGGTCTCCAGTTTAAAATGACATCAGCTGGTCTCCAGTTTAAAATGACATCAGCTGGTCTCCTCAGTTTAAAATGACATCAGCTGGTCTCCTCAGTTTAAAATGACATCAGCAGGTCTCCTCAGTTTAAAATGACATCAGCTGGTCTCAGTTTAAAATGACATCATCTGGTCTCCTCAGTTTAAAATGACATCATCTGGTCTCCAGTTTAAAATGACATCATCTGGCCTCCAGTTTAAAATGACATCATCTGGTCTCCTCAGTTGTTAAAAGAAGAGGTGATGCAACACAGAGGTAAACATGACCCTGTCCAACTTTATAGAAATGTGTTGCTGCGATCAAACAATTAAACTTTCCTGTTTCAACATTTGAAATGTTACATATGGAGTTTAATGATTTGTAATTATTGTTACTGTTTTTATTGACGTGTGTAAATGTGTACTTTATGTGTACTTATTTTCTATACTCTGTCCCAGTCCATGATACTGGTGCTGGTGGTTGGTCCCAGATGTGTAATGGTTTCCAGTGATGTTCTCCACTGACGACAGCAGTGTGTATGTTCCAAACCTCCTGCTGGATGTTCCCTCAGTGTTGCTGTCGTTGGGACGTTCTCGACCCTCTGCTGTTTCATAACGACTCTTACATAAGATGGAGAACAATGGCTCACAGTCACTCTGCTGCCAAACGCTTCCTGAAGCCTCCTGTTGGTGTTTAGTCGACTGTTCATTAGCTCCTGATGCCTGAAGGAAGTATTTTAGGATGTTTGAAGACTTTTCAGCCACCAAATAAAACATCAACGTTAGCATTATGGGATGGAACGATTACCAGATTTTTATCTTCTAACTTCCTGGATAACGTCTACAATGATTGGACAAAAATGACACGATGACATCACCATGAGATCTAGAATACATCAGAGTCTGATCTGGATCCAAGTCATAATCTGGATCTGGTTTATTTATAGGGCTCACAGAAAATTCATTACTGTGAAATAAATAATAATAGTAATGATCCAGACTGACCTGAGATCAGATTCAGTTTGGGGTCAAATTTAAGCTCCTGATCTAGATCCTGAAGAAAACCACCATCAGTGAAATCTAGTTTTTTTCTAGAATAACTATGAGACTAATAATGATACCAATGTGTCCAGATTCTAGGGGCAGGTTTTCATGGTCCAGGATCACATGATGAGGGTCAGCCTATCAGGGGACTGATGGTTTTAGGGGACATGACACGGCCTTACCGTTTATCTGTTGTGAACTGCACATTCATATTTTCATATTGATTCAATAATTTAATTTAATTAATTTAAAATGATGTGTGCGATGCGTTCAGGACAGTTGGACTCTTTCTTTTGCCAATGCATTCAAAACTCTGACGTCTGAAACCTGAGGGTCGATCTGGACTCCAGATGGTTTGAGTGATTCTCACTTATCTGATTATCAGAGTGTCCTTAAACACACCAGCAGGGTCCCTGTGTGTGTTAAGTGTCACAGCATCAGTATCTATATTACATCTGTATGTCACTGACTGATGATTCTGCCCCCCCCACCTGTATTATAAACATGTTCAGATATGTTTTACAGCTGCAACCATTTATTGATTGTCAAAAATGCTGTTTTCTGATTGATTAATCATTTTGAGTTATTTGTTTTTAAATTACAAACATTTCCAGTTTCGCAAATATGAATATTTTCCATATTTGCGGCCCCAGAAACACACATGGGGCCCATATAGAGTTTATACAGTTTATGGAGCCCACATGGACATACTGGCTGAGTTCCCAGAAATCCCAGCAGCTCTTGAAGGGGGTCCATCATTGATAAGTGAAAAAGGGCATTTTATTGTGAAAGGATTGTCAGTTTAAACTTTTATGAATGTTTGTGTTGTTTTTCCCTTCAGCTCGTCTGACAGGCTGCTAGACTCCTCGTTATGATGTTGTCTGGGTTGCCACGCCCCTTACTGCTCCTCCTCTTCCTCCTTATCCAATCAGCTACATCCTCTCCCTCTGCTGACAACACCACAGTAGATCTTCAGGAAGTGACTCTGGCGGCCATTTTGCCTCTGACTAACACAGATTATGCGTGGGCGTGGCCTCGCGTGGCGCCGGCGCTCCACCAGGCAGTGCGACGTGTGAACTCTGACCCCTGGTTGCTGTCGGGCCTGAAGCTCCAGCTGGTTCATGGTAGCTCTGAGAACCGCGAGGGCTTCTGCTCGGACTCCATGGCGCCGCTGGTAGCGGTCGACCTCAAGCTGTCCCACGACCCCTGGGCCTTCATCGGCCCCGGCTGCGACTACTCCTCCTCACCTGTTGCCCGCTTCACCACCCACTGGGACGTTCCCATGGTGACGGCTGGTGCCCGTGCCATTGGCTTTGAGCAGTACGCGGCAGTCACCAATACAGGCCCCACCCACAAGAAGCTGGGTGAGTTTGGCATGAAAATCCAGGAGACGTTCAGCTGGCGGAAGCACGCCATGCTCATCTTCAGCGACAACAAGGACGCCAACGACGACCGGCCGTGTTACTTCGCCGTGGAGGGTCTCTACACGCTGCTCGGGTCTCACAACATCACCATCCGAGACCACGTCATCGAGTCCGACAACGTCAACTACAAGTTGGTGGTCCAGGAGATCCGTGACAATGGCAGAGGTCAGACGCTTCATTTGGTTCTTCTCCTTCTTTACTCCTCTGCCTCCTTGCTTCCTTCCTTCCCTCCATGCTTTCCTTGGTCAGGCGTTTCATATGTTTTCACTGTTTTGTGGATTTTAGCTTTTCTTTGCTTCCACTCCTCCAACTTTCCCTCCTTTTTTCCTGTTCTAGCTTCACCTGTTTTCCCTTCATCCCTCATTCTTTTCTTCTTTCCTTCCTTTCAGTGGGTCTGAGACAACAGCTGATGACACATCACTTCTTTTTCTTTCCTGTAACTCTTCTACTTTTGTTCATTCCTTCCTTTCCTCAATTCTCTTCTTCTTTTTCTGTCCTCCTGCTGTTTCAGATGATGGTTAATTATCATTAGCTTTTGTTGCTTCAGTAACCACAATACCAGTAACCACTGGTGGAATAATACCAGTAACCACTGGTGGAATAATACCAGTAACCACTCTGACATTTTTCTGAAGTAAAAGTAGTAATAAAATACTGATAATGACTGAATGTTTGAGGAATCTGTGGAGCTGGAAGGAGACCTTTCAAAATAAAGTTTTAGACTGACGAACATCCTACTCACACATTCGCTGTAATTGGTCTTATCTTCCTCTAACTGAGGCCAGCTGTTGACGTTGGCAACGCTGCATGGCACTGATGGTAACTACCTCAAAGTGTGTGTGTGTGTGTGTGTGTATGTGTGTGTGTATGTGTGTGTGTATGTGTGTGT
>CM075200.1:25435471-25445471 GCA_037577475.1 Chaunax sp. Z400
GGGGGGGTCTGTGATAATCACCATGGAGACTAATGAGATGAGTGATGATGTCATAAGTGACACTGGGCAGGAAACTGGATCTGTTCCTGTTTCCTTTCCTCTGGAGGTTTGCTTCTCAGAGACGATGTTCTGTCTGCAGTGGTCTACCTGTGCTGCTCCTGGGACATCTTCAGGACTCTGATGGTCCAGTTCTGGGTGGAGGGGGTCCAGTTAGAGGACTATGTCTTCTTCTTCATTGATCTCTTTGCTGAAGGTTTGGGGATGCAGGGCCCCATCAGGCCGTGGTACAGAGGAGACCAGGATGACGCCGCCGCCCGTCACGCCTTCAGGGTGAGACGATGCTGATGGTGATGAAATAAAACCTAATAAAGTTCAGTTATTTATATACCCGTCTGTCTGTCCACCTGTCTGTGTGTCAGAGTGTGAAGGTGCTGACCTACCTGGAACCTCAGAATCCAGAGTATCATCAGTTTGTCGAAACTCTAAAGATGGAAGCAAAGAAGATGTTCAACTTCACCATAACAGACTCTCTGGTACCGAACACCATCACACCCCTCAGTAGGAGCCAATGAGCATCACACACCCCTCAGTAGGAACCAATGAGCATCACAGCCTCCTCAGTAGGAACCAATGAGCATCACACACCCCTCAGTAGGAGCCAATGAGCATCACACACCCCTCAGTAGGAGCCAATGAGCATCACACACCCCTCAGTAGGCGCCAATGAGCATCACAGCCTCCTCAGTAGGAACCAATGAGCATCACAGCCTCCTCAGTAGGAACCAATGAGCATCACAGCCTCCTCAGTAGGAACCAATGAGCATCACAGCCTCCTCAGTAGGAGCCAATGAGCATCACAGCCTCCTCAGTAGGAACCAATGAGCATCACAGCCTCCTCAGTAGGAACCAATGAGCATCACAGCCTCCTCAGTAGGAACCAATGAGCATCAGTCACATTAGCTCTGACAGTATTTGGAGGCTTACTGACGTGTTGGTTATGTATCATGGGCTTTAATGTAAAAATGTCTGTCTGTCAGTACAACCTGATCGCAGGAGGTTTCCACGACGGCGTGATGATGTACTCTCTGGCTCTGAACGAGACGCTGAGCGAGCAGAGACCGGGACCAGGAGGAGTCCGGAGGCCCAGAGGAGACGCCGTGACCAGGAGGATGTGGAACAGGACCTTCCCAGGTGAGGACAGATGTTTCCTGGCCTTTTCTCACGCTTCTGTTTTGGAAAATATTTTGGACTCATGTGGGAACATGTAGCTCAGTGGTTTCAGCCAATCACAACACAGAGCTGGATGAGAAGAGTCAACAGTTATTCATCATAAAACCACAAAGACCAAAAATATTCAGATAAAACAACCAGCTGGCTCAGCAAACAAAAATAAAACACCATGTTCTCTGTTCTGACCTCATCACTGCCGTCACGTCATGGAAATAATAAATACTTATTCTAATGTCTTTTAAAACTAGACAACATGTTAACATATAAACAAACAAACATCCATCTGTATCTAAACACATCTGTCCTCCAATCAGCAGACATGTGGTCATTGATCCGTTTTTACATCAGTCATCTGAGACGACTCATGGTGTTCAAACCCAGTATGTATGAATGTATGATGACATCATCTCTGGTGATCAGCTGACACTTGGTCAGAAAGAAAAAAAGAAAAAACAATCTAAACTTGATGTGATTCGGCGCCGTGCGGCTCAGAGCGTCATGTGATTCAAAGTTATGTTGAGAACTGGATTCTCAGCTGACTGACCAACCAATCAGAGAGCTCCGTGTGGTTTTCCTGTCCTGGTTGGTGGTTTGAGTCCCAGACGTCCTGTCTTCATGTTCCCAGTGTCACAGCCAGCTTGTACACATTTACACTGCAATGCTATGCTAACGTGCTAACTCCCTCCAGACAGTCACTGCAGCCGTGAGAACATGTGTGTGTCAGACTCTGGTTCCCATGGTGACCTCACAGAGCAGAGAGGCTCCTGATTGGTGTGTGCAGGTTCATTCTGTAATGGATGGAGAGCAGTGATTGATTGGTGGAGCTGAGAGCGGAGAGAAGCTGACTTATTTATACACAACATCAGCATGTGAATTTTGAATTTCCCCACTGTGGGACTAATAAAGGGATATCTCATCTTATCTTATCTTATGTGTTCATTCAGAACATGTCATCATACTGTAGTACGTATGAAGTCAGACGTTCTTCAACAAACAAACAAACAAACAAAATAAAAACAATGGAGACATACAAACTTCTTAACAGATAAATTTAACATTAACATCTTTACTGCTTCTCTTGTTTCATGTCTTATGTTTTACCTCCACTTTTGGTTTTTACACATCACAACTTATCACAACAACTACTGCAGCTCAGCTACAGTTATGATCGGTACGACATAGTAGGATGTATTAAATGAAGAGAATATGTGACACTAAGAGTTCTACTTAACCCGTCTGTAACTCTAAAGAATCTGGGTGCAAAGTAAGACACAGAGGTGTTGTATTTAGTTGAATTATTCATAGGTGTGATTTGGTGCATCTCAGAGTGTTATTTATATCTGATGGGATGCAGGTGATGAAATAATCCATCATTAATGAGGAAAATATTAATGACATCATCTGCAGTGATCCCCCAGCAGCAGAAACCAGAGGTGTGTCTCCGCCGTCTGTGACATTTACCCACAATGCACAGCAGCTTAACTTCATTAATGATTTAAATCTCCGACAGAATCTAATGTTAATGAATGTTCTGTGTTCTTCTACACATCCTTAAGGTCCCACACAGTCCAGGTTCACACAGTGAAACAGTCCAGGTTCATACAGTGAAACAGTCCAGGTTCATACAGTGAAACAGTCCAGGTTCATACAGTGAAACAGTCCAGGTTCATACAGTGAAACAGTCCAGGTTCATACAGTGAAACAGTCCAGGTTCACACAGTGAAACAGCATAAACTACATCTGATACGTAAACTACATTTTAGCTGTGTGTTGTGTTGTTGTGTCAGTGGTGACTTTGTTGTGTTGTGTTGTGTTGTGTTGTGTTGTGATGTGATGTGATGTGATGTGTTGTGTTGTGTTGTGTTGTGTTGTGTTGTGATGTGATGTGATGTGATGTGTTGTGTTGTGTTGTGTTGTGTTGTGTTGTGTTGTGTTGTGATGTGATGTGTTGTGTTGTGTTGGCTGCACTAAGGTGACCTTCGCTGAATCTGAACCATTGTTTTCACTTCAGAACAGGAAGAGACAGGAAGTCGTCGCTCATCTGTCAGGGAAGCTGCTGCAAACACTTCCAGGAAAACGTTCTCCAACACAGTGGAGGATTGATTTGTGTAGTTTTTAACTGCTGTGGCTGCTGAGACTCGCAGTTTGTGATAAAACATTGTTTCTGCAGTATTTTATCCACCAATCGAAGCTCATCTGACGTTTCAAACCAAAGAGCAGCTGAATAGACAGGATGGAGCCACAAACCTTCTCCCAGTCTGAGTGTTTAAACCCCAAAAAAAGAAAAATAATCTGCAGACAGAGGCCATCCGTCATGGCAGCGGCTTAAACTGAAGTTTATTGACTGTAAAACTGTCTCCATTCATCAACTGCAGATGTTGTTTCAAACATGAAATCAGAGTCTTTGTCCTTCATAAAATAACTTTTCTGTTGTTTTAGTTTGTGAAACTTTTTAAAGACAAACACGTTTCTTCATGTGGACGAACCAAACTGGAGCAGTATATCAGTGAGAGGGGGGGCAGAACCAGACTGGTCAGCAGAGACCAGGAGGTGCTGGTCTCACGGTGCAGGACTTTGGTGTGGTCTCTCTGACATTCTGTGCCTGTTGTCCCCCAAAAGTGTGGGTAGGAGAGAGATGGTGAGTAAAGACAGATTGATCGAAGTATTAGTACAGATTAATCTCATCTCATGTTTCATAAGCCTGATGACCTCAGAGCTCCCAGTGGACTCAGGTTGATGACATCAGATGACATGTGACCTGCGACCCGCTGTTTAACCCAGTACTCAGAGCTCGTCCCTCCACCAAGGCTGCTTTCACTGTTTTTGTTTTTTTTGTTTAGTTTAAACAAACAAAGGTGCCCTAGACGAGGATCATCTTCACTGCACTGTTGTGGGATCTCTGTGTAAAAAGGGTCATGGTGTCCTGTAAGGGCCTAAACTGCTAAAATATCAGTCTTTAATAACTGCATATGTATCTATTTATTTTTTGATTCTGTTTCACCTTCTAACCGAGTAAAAATAGATTTAATGTCAGTCTATAATAAGAACAACAGATAAACCAAAGATTGTGACATCACAACTTTTTATTTGTTCTATACCAATTCATATATGAACAAATCAACAACAGTAGACAGGATAAGATGTGAGGAGGAATGAAGATGAAATATGACAAACAATAAACATTTATGCCAGCCTTTCACTATTATCATTATTATTATTATTATTATTATTATATCATTATTATCATTATTATTATTATTATTATTATTATTATTATATCATTATTATTATTATTATTATTATTATTATTATTATTATTATTATCATCATCATCATCGTCATTATCATTATAATTATTATATCATTATTGTTATTATTATTACTATTATTATTATTATTATTTTTATTATTATCATCATCATCATCGTCATTATCATTATTATTATTATATCATTATTGTTATTATTATTACTATTATTATTATTATTATTATTATTATTATTATCATCATTATTTCCTGGATCTGATCCTTAAAGAACTTTTTGAGATATTGTGACAACAAACAAACAAACAGATAAAGACATGAGGAGGTAATAAAAGGATTCCTTTTTAAAAGTGTTAAAAGTAAAAATCATTCTGAACGTCTTAATTTCAGCCGTTTGCTTGTTAATCCATCCAACAAGACTGTAAAACATTTTTTAATAGACAAACACTTTTGTCATGATGAAAAGTCAACGTACTGCACTGACACATTATCTCACATCACAGCCTTCAGTTCTCAAAAGATACAAATACTTTGATTCCATCAATAATCAATAAGAGCTCGAAATATGTGTCTGTATTTGAAACCATGTTCAGCCTTTACTGTGAAAGAAAATGTTTCCTGTAGCAGGAAACTAGGTTCACCATCCTGACAGGGTCAAAGGTCAAAGTGTAGTGATGAGTCTGCAAAAACAAATACCAGAGGCTGACACAGCAGAACTACACCTGAGACTAACTGACAATAAACTGAACCTAAAGTTAAACTAAACTCAAACTAGACTAAAACTAGACTAACAGTACTCACTATTTATACAGGCCATAGTAAACACAGTATTTATACAGGACATAGTAAACACAGTATTTATACAGGACATAGTAAACACAGTATTTATACAGGACATAATAAACACAGTATTTATACAGGACATAGTAAACACAGTATTTATACAGGACATAGTAAACACAGTATTTATACAGGACATAGTAAACACAGTATTTATACAGGACATAGTAAACACAGTATTTATACAGGACATAGTAAACACAGTATTTATACAGGACATAGTAAACACAGTATTTATACAGGACATAGTAAAGACAGTATTTATACAGGACATAGTAAACACAGTATTTATACAGGCCATAGTAAACACAGTATTTATACAGGACATAGTAAACACAGTATTTATACAGGACATAGTAAACACAGTATTTATACAGGACATAGTAAACACAGTATTTATACAGGACATAGTAAAGACAGTATTTATACAGGACATAGTAAACACAGTATTTATACAGGACATAGTAAACACAGTATTTATACAGGCCATAGTAAACACAGTATTTATACAGGACATAGTAAACACAGTATTTATACAGGACATAGTAAACAGTATTTATACAGGCCATAGTAAACACAGTATTTATACAGGACATAGTAAACACAGTATTTATACAGACATAGTAAACAGTATTTATACAGGACATAGTAAACACAGTATTTATACAGACATCGTAAACAGTATTTATACAGGACATAGTAAACACAGTATTTATACAGGACATAGTAAACACAGTATTTATACAGGACATAGTAAACACAGTATTTATACAGGACATAATAAACACAGTATTTATACAGGACATAATAAACACAGTATTTATACAGGACATAATAAACACAGTATTTATACAGGACATAGTACACACAGTATTTATACAGACATAGTAAACACAGTATTTATACAGGACATAGTAAACACAGTATTTATACAGGACATAGTAAACACAGTATTTATACAGGACATAGTACACACAGTATTTATACAGACATAGTAAACACAGTATTTATACAGGACATAGTAAACACAGTATTTATACAGGACATAGTAAACACAGTATTTATACAGGACATAATAAACACAGTATTTATACAGGACATAATAAACACAGTATTTATACAGGACATAGTACACACAGTATTTATACAGGATATAGTAAACACAGTATTTATACAGGACATAGTACACACAGTATTTATACAGGACATAGTAAACACAGTATTTATACAGACATAGTACACACAGTATTTATACAGGACATAGTAAACACAGTATTTATACAGGATATAGTAAACACAGTATTTATACAGGACATAGTAAACACAGTATTTATACAGACATAGTAAACACAGTATTTATACAGGACATAGTACACACAGTATTCATACAGGATATAGTAAACACAGTATTTATACAGACATAGTACACACAGTATTTATACAGGACATAGTAAACACAGTATTTATACAGGACATAGTAAACACAGTATTTATACAGGACATAGTAAACAGTATTTATACAGGCCATAGTAAACACAGTATTTATACAGGACATAGTAAACACAGTATTTATACAGACATAGTAAACAGTATTTATACAGGACATAGTAAACACAGTATTTATACAGACATCGTAAACAGTATTTATACAGGACATAGTAAACACAGTATTTATACAGGACATAGTAAACACAGTATTTATACAGGACATAGTAAACACAGTATTTATACAGGACATAATAAACACAGTATTTATACAGGACATAATAAACACAGTATTTATACAGGACATAATAAACACAGTATTTATACAGGACATAGTACACACAGTATTTATACAGACATAGTAAACACAGTATTTATACAGGACATAGTAAACACCGTATTTATACAGGACATAGTACACACAGTATTTATACAGACATAGTAAACACAGTATTTATACAGGACATAGTAAACACAGTATTTATACAGGACATAGTAAACACAGTATTTATACAGGACATAATAAACACAGTATTTATACAGGACATAATAAACACAGTATTTATACAGGACATAGTACACACAGTATTTATACAGGATATAGTAAACACAGTATTTATACAGGACATAGTACACACAGTATTTATACAGGACATAGTAAACACAGTATTTATACAGACATAGTACACACAGTATTTATACAGGACATAGTAAACACAGTATTTATACAGGATATAGTAAACACAGTATTTATACAGGACATAGTAAACACAGTATTTATACAGACATAGTAAACACAGTATTTATACAGGACATAGTACACACAGTATTTATACAGGATATAGTAAACACAGTATTTATACAGACATAGTACACACAGTATTTATACAGGACATAGTAAACACAGTATTTATACAGGATATAGTACACACAGTATTTATACAGGATATAGTAAACACAGTATTTATACAGACATAGTACACACAGTATTTATACAGGACATAGTACACACAGTATTTATACAGGATATAGTAAACACAGTATTTATACAGACATAGTACACACAGTATTTATACAGGATATAGTAAACACAGTATTTATACAGGACATAGTAAACACAGTATTTATACAGGACATAGTAAACAGTATTTATACAGGACATAGTAAACACAGTATTTATACAGGACATAATAAACACAGTATTTATACAGGACATAATAAACACAGTATTTATACAGGACATAATAAACACAGTATTTATACAGGACATAATAAACACAGTATTTATACAGGATATAGTAAACACAGTATTTATACAGGATATAGTAAACACAGTATTTATACAGACATAGTACACACAGTATTTATACAGGACATAGTAAACACAGTATTTATACAGGATATAGTACACACAGTATTTATACAGGATATAGTAAACACAGTATTTATACAGACATAGTACACACAGTATTTATACAGGACATAGTACACACAGTATTTATACAGGATATAGTAAACACAGTATTTATACAGACATAGTACACACAGTATTTATACAGGATATAGTAAACACAGTATTTATACAGGACATAGTAAACACAGTATTTATACAGGATATAGTAAACACAGTATTTATACAGGACATAGTACACACAGTATTTATACAGGACATAGTAAACACAGTATTTATACAGGACATAGTAAACACAGTATTTATACAGACATAGTACACACAGTATTTATACAGGATATAGTAAACACAGTATTTATACAGGATATAGTAAACACAGTATTTATACAGGACATAGTAAACACAGTATTTATACAGGACATAGTAAACACAGTATTTATACAGGACATAGTAAACACAGTATTTATACAGGACATAGTAAACACAGTATTTATACAGGACATAGTAAACACAGTATTTATACAGGACATAGTAAACACAGTATTTATACAGACATAGTACACACAGTATTTATACAGGATATAGTAAACACAGTATTTATACAGGATATAGTAAACACAGTATTTATACAGGATATAGTAAACACAGTATTTATACAGACATAGTACACACAGTATTTATACAGGATATAGTAAACACAGTATTTATACAGGACATAGTAAACACAGTATTTATACAGGACATAGTAAACACAGTATTTATACAGACATAGTACACACAGTATTTATACAGGATATAGTAAACACAGTATTTATACAGGATATAGTAAACACAGTATTTATACAGGATATAGTAAACACAGTATTTATACAGGATATAGTAAACACAGTATTTATACAGGATATAGTAAACACAGGACAGGTTCCATCTGTTTACTGGTGGCTTTTATGAGGTACTGATTGGATTAACAGGATGATGTCAGAGGAGATGATGGAGGGATGAGACACAGCATGAGAGGACGACAGGACTGTTGATGGAGCTGATAAAACACTATTATTAGATTGTACTACACACACACACACCCCAACACAGAATACAGTCATTAATCAATGGGCATAGATTGGATGGATTGATGGATGGATGGTTTTCCAATGGCTGCCGTGGTAATCTTTGTGTCTTTGGTCCAGTACTGATTTATTTCCCATCAACCTCTGCTGTACTTTGTGTTCACTACTAATTAACATATGTTAGCATGCTAATAAGCTAAATTGTGATGGTGAACATGGTTAACATCATACCAGCTAAGCACTGGTATGTTAGCATTGTTACTGTTAGAGTGTTAGCATGGCTGCAGACTCTGTTGTATGTCTCCATGTTTGAGAAACACCATTTTGGTGTCAACACTTCCTTTAACTCCATTTCCAGTTGTTCTAAAGAGAACCTCTAGCTGTTTAAGAACAGGAAGACATGATGATGTTTCAGCGCTGATGTCCACCTCAGAGTAGAAACATACTCACATTATTGGTCTGTTCAAGGGACAAAAACCAGAAAAAATGGTGATTTAATTGATTTGTGCTTAGTGCAGCGTTACAGACAAACTGGAGTTCTCAACGTGTTACATCAGCAGGTTTCTGTGATCTAATTGGCTGACTGTCAGATGATGCTTCACTACACACAAGGATATAAAACAGAAGAAACTGAAAGTGTTGATATAAATATAGAATGAATCTAAATGTAAGCTGTGTTTAAATAAGACCTGATGTTGCTGC
>CM075200.1:25452971-25495471 GCA_037577475.1 Chaunax sp. Z400
CGCAGCTGTGGAGGGTTTCCTGGGATGACGTTCAGTTAAGCAACCTGGATAAAGTACTGAGGAGAGCCTGCAGCAGACTCACCTTGTCTCTGGTAACACCAAGACATAAACACACCTTCTAAAGTGTTTCCACAAACTACTGAATGAGTTCTTCTGGATTCTCTGTAGAAAGGATCCAACTGTGGCTCGCTGATGACCATGGAGGGAAACTTCCAGATTTACACCAAAACTGGATACTACAAGGTCTGCCTTACTCCAAACACACTCACTGACAGCTGACAGTCTGATCAGACTTCTAATAATGCTGTAATGGAGAAAACATGATGATGTAATGAACAAGGTGGTAATCCAGCTGATTTTGTGTCCTGCAGGGAAACCTGGCAGCCATCAAGTATATCAACAAGAAACGTATCGAACTGACCAGGAAAGTTCTGTTTGAACTTAAACATGTAAGAACTCAATCCATCTACCCACCATGGCACCCAACATACCTACCAACTGACCTACCAACACACCTACCAACAGACCTACCAACACACCTACCAACAGTCCCAACACACCTACCAACACACCTACCAACACACCTACCAACACACCTACCAACTGACGTACCAACACACCTACCAACAGTACCAACACACCTACCAACAGTACCAACACACCTACCAACACACCTACCAACACACCTACCAACAGTACCAACAGACCTACCAACACACCTACCAACAGACCTACCAACACACTTACCAACACACCTACCAACACACCTACCAACAGACCTACCAACACACCTACCAACACACCTACCAACACACCTACCAACACACCTACCAACAGACCTACCAACAGACCTACCAACAGTACCAACAGACCTACCAACACACCTACCAACAGACCTACCAACACACTTACCAACACACCTACCAACACACCTACCAACAGACCTACCAACACACCTACCAACACACCTACCGACAGTACCAACACACCTACAAACAGACCTACCAACACACCTACCAACAGACCTACCAACACACCTACCAACAGTACCAACACTACCAACAGACCTACCAACACACTTACCAACACACCTACAACACACCTACCAACAGACCTACCAACACACCTACCAACACACCTACCAACAGTACCAACACACCTACCAACAGTACCAACACACCTACCAACAGTACCAACACACCTACCAACACACCTACCAACAGACCTACCAACACACCTACCAACAGACCTACCAACACACCTACCAACAGTACCAACACACCTACCAACAGACCTACCAACACACCTACCAACAGTACCAACACACCTTCCAACACACCTACCAACAGTACCAACACACCTACCAACAGACCTACCAACACACCTACCAACAGTACCAACACACCTACCAACAGACCTACCAAAACACTTACCAACACACCTACCAACAGTACCAACACACCTACCAACAGACCTACCAACACACCTACCAACAGTACCAACACACCTACCAACAGACCTACCAACACACTTACCAACACACCTACCAACACACCTACCAACACACCTACCAACACACCTACCAACAGTACCAACACACCTACCAACAGTACCAACAGACCTACCAACACACCTACCAACACACCTACCAACACACCTACCAACAGACCTACCAACACACCTACCAACAGTACCAACAGACCTACCAACACACCTACCAACACACCTACCAACACACCTACCAACAGTACCAACACTACCAACAGACCTACCAACACACCTACCAACACACCTACCAACAGACCTACCAACAGTACCAACACACCTACCAAAAGTACCAACACACCTACCAACACACCTACCAACAGTACCAACACACCTACCAACAGTACCAACACACCTACCAACAGACCTACCAACACACCTACCAACAGTACCAACACTACCAACAGACCTACCAACACACTTACCAACACACCTACCAACACACCTACCAACAGACCTACCAACAGTACCAACACACCTACCAACAGTACCAACACACCTACCAACACACCTACCAACAGACCTACCAACACACCTACCAACAGACCTACCAACACACCTACCAACAGTACCAACACACCTACCAACAGTACCAACACACCTACCAACAGACCTACCAACACACCTACCAACAGTACCAACAGACCTTTCAACACACCTACCAACAGTACCACCACACCTACCAACAGACCTACCAACACACCTACCAACAGACCTACCAACACACTTACCAACACACCTACCAACAGTACCAACACACCTACCAACAGACCTACCAACACACCTACCAACAGTACCAACACACCTACCAACAGACCTACCAACACACTTACCAACACACCTACCAACACACCTACCAACACACCTACCAACACACCTACCAACACACCTACCAACAGTACCAACACACCTACCAACAGTACCAACAGACCTACCAACACACCTACCAACACACCTACCAACACACCTACCAACAGTACCAACACACCTACCAACAGACCTACCAACACACCTACCAACAGTACCAACAGACCTACCAACACACCTACCAACACACCTACCAACAGTACCAACAGACCTACCAACACACTTACCAACACACCTACCAACACACCTACCAACAGACCTACCAACACACCTACCAACACACCTACCAACAGTACCAACACACCTACCAAAAGTACCAACACACCTACCAACACACCTACCAACAGACCTACCAACACACCTACCAACAGACCTACCAACACACCTACCAACAGACCTACCAACAGTACCAACACTACCAACAGACCTACCAACACACTTACCAACACACCTACCAACAGTACCAACACACCTACCAAAAGTACCAACACACCTACCAACACACCTACCAACAGACCTACCAACACACCTACCAACAGACCTACCAACACACCTACCAACAGACCTACCAACAGTACCAACACTACCAACAGACCTACCAACACACTTACCAACACACCTACCAACACACCTACCAACAGACCTACCAACACACCTACCAACACACCTACCAACAGTACCAACACACCTACCAACAGTACCAACACACCTACCAACAGTACCAACACACCTACCAACACACCTACCAACACACCTACCAACACACCTACCAACACACCTACCAACACACCTACCAACAGTACCAACACACCTACCAACAGACCTACCAACACACCTACCAACAGTACCAACACACCTTCCAACACACCTACCAACAGTACCAACACACCTACCAACAGACCTACCAACACACCTACCAACAGTACCAACACACCTACCAACAGACCTACCAACACACTTACCAACACACCTACCAACACACCTACCAACACACCTACCAACACACCTACCAACAGTACCAACACACCTACCAACAGTACCAACAGACCTACCAACACACCTACCAACACACCTACCAACACACCTACCAACACACCTACCAACAGTACCAACACACCTACCAACAGACCTACCAACACACCTACCAACAGTACCAACAGACCTACCAACACACCTACCAACACACCTACCAACAGTACCAACACTACCAACAGACCTACCAACACACCTACCAACACACCTACCAACAGACCTACCAACACACCTACCAACACACCTACCAACAGTACCAACACACCTACCAACAGTACCAACACACCTACCAACAGACCTACCAACACACCTACCAACAGTACCAACAGACCTACCAACACACCTACCAACACACCTACCAACACACCTACCAACACACCTACCAACACACCTACCAACAGACCTACCAACACACCTACCAACAGACCTACCAACAGTACCAACACTACCAACAGTACCAACACACCTACCAACACACCTACCAACACACCTACCAACACACCTACCAACAGACCTACCAACACACCTACCAACAGACCTACCAACAGTACCAACACTACCAACAGACCTACCAACACACTTACCAACACACCTACCAACACACCTACCAACAGACCTACCAACACACCTACCAACACACCTACCAACAGTACCAACACACCTACCAACAGTACCAACACACCTACCAACAGTACCAACACACCTACCAACACACCTACCAACACACCTACCAACAGACCTACCAACACACCTACCAACAGTACCAACACACCTACCAACAGACCTACCAACACACCTACCAACAGTACCAACACACCTTCCAACACACCTACCAACAGTACCAACACACCTACCAACAGACCTACCAACACACCTACCAACAGTACCAACACACCTACCAACAGACCTACCAACACACCTACCAACAGACCTACCAACACACCTACCAACAGTACCAACACACCTACCAACAGACCTACCAAAACACTTACCAACACACCTACCAACAGTACCAACACACCTACCAACAGACCTACCAACACACCTACCAACAGTACCAACACACCTACCAACAGACCTACCAACACACTTACCAACACACCTACCAACACACCTACCAACACACCTACCAACACACCTACCAACAGTACCAACACACCTACCAACAGTACCAACAGACCTACCAACACACCTACCAACACACCTACCAACACACCTACCAACACACCTACCAACAGTACCAACACACCTACCAACAGACCTACCAACACACCTACCAACAGTACCAACAGACCTACCAACACACCTACCAACACACCTACCAACAGTACCAACACTACCAACAGACCTACCAACACACCTACCAACACACCTACCAACAGACCTACCAACACACCTACCAACACACCTACCAACAGTACCAACACACCTACCAACAGTACCAACACACCTACCAACAGACCTACCAACACACCTACCAACAGTACCAACAGACCTACCAACACACCTACCAACACACCTACCAACACACCTACCAACAGTACCAACACTACCAACAGACCTACCAACACACTTACCAACACACCTACCAACACACCTACCAACACACCTACCAACAGTACCAACACACCTACCAACAGTACCAACACACCTACCAACAGACCTACCAACACACCTACCAACAGTACCAACACACCTACCAACAGACCTACCAACACACCTACCAACAGTACCAACAGACCTTCCAACACACCTACCAACAGTACCACCACACCTACCAACAGACCTACCAACACACCTACCAACAGTACCAACACACCTACCAACAGACCTACCAACACACTTACCAACACACCTACCAACAGTACCAACACACCTACCAACAGACCTACCAACACACCTACCAACAGTACCAACACACCTACCAACAGACCTACCAACACACTTACCAACACACCTACCAACACACCTACCAACAGACCTACCAACACACCTACCAACACACCTACCAACAGTACCAACACACCTACCAACAGTACCAACAGACCTACCAACACACCTACCAACACACCTACCAACACACCTACCAACAGTACCAACACACCTACCAACAGACCTACCAACACACCTACCAACAGTACCAACAGACCTACCAACACACCTACCAACACACCTACCAACAGTACCAACACTACCAACAGACCTACCAACACACTTACCAACACACCTACCAACACACCTACCAACACACCTACCAACACACCTACCAACACACCTACCAACAGTACCAACACACCTACCAAAAGTACCAACACACCTACCAACACACCTACCAACAGACCTACCAACACACCTACCAACAGACCTACCAACACACCTACCAACAGACCTACCAACACACCTACCAACAGTACCAACACACCTACCAACACACCTACCAACAGACCTACCAACACACTTACCAACACACCTACCAACACACCTACCAACAGACCTACCAACACACCTACCAACAGACCTACCAACACACCTACCAACACACCTACCAACACACCTACCAACAGACCTACCAACACACCTACCAACACACCTACCAACACAACTACTAACAGTACCAACAGACCTTCCAACACACCTACCAACACACCTACCAACAGACCTACCAACACACCTACCAACAGACCTACTAACAGTACCAACAGACCTTCCAACACACCTACCAACACACCTACCAACACACCTACTAACAGACCTACTAACAGTACCAACAGACCTTCCAACACACCTACCAACACACCTACCAACACACCTACTAACAGACTTACTAACAGACCTACCAACCGACCAATAATTATGATATAAACAATTTGACTGACTAAGTGACTGGCCTACCTACTTTATCAACTACAAACCGACCTACAAACCAACCTACCCGTCTGCCTACTAGTTTGACTCTGGAGTATCTTCTTTGGTTTGGTTACTTTAAGAATGTGGTCTTGGTGGAATTTAAACCTGCCAAACAACTGACCTGCTGACAACTGACCGGCTTACTGTTCTATCGACCGACCAACCTACCAAGGGACTGATCCAGCAGTTAACAGTCTTAGCAATGGACCTACCAATCAACAGTATTTAATTTGCTGCTCAGCGCCTTGCTTGTGGAGTGCTGATGTTTTTGTGGGATTTGAACCCTCAGCTTCTTTGCTCTTGCAGATGCGAGATGTTCAGAATGAGCACCTAACTCGCTTCATTGGCAGCTGCATCGACCCGCCAAACATGTGCATCATCACAGAGTACTGCCCCAGAGGCAGCCTGCAGGTACACCATACCACCTTTATGCCCCTCTAAAACTCCTTTATACCCCTCTGTAAATCCTTTATACCCCTCTGTAAATCCTTTATACCCCTCTTCAAATCCTTTATATCCCTCTGTAAATCCTTTATACCCCTCTTCAAATCCTTTATACCCCTCTGTAAATCCTTTATATCCCTCTAAAATCTATTGAAAAACCCTGTAAACCCTTTTATTCCTCTAAAAACCATTTACACCCCTCTAAACACCCTTTATACCCCTCTTCAAATCCTTTATACCCCTCTGTAAACCCTTGATACCCCTCTAAAAACCCTTGATACCCCTCTGGAAACCCTCTATACCCCTATGTAAACCCTTTATACCCCTCTATGCCCCTCTTTGAACCTTTTATACCCTTCTCTACACCACCATCCCTTTATATCTCTATTTCAACCCATCTCTCTATACCTCAAGCTGTCTAAACCCCATTCATCCGTTGTACCCCTCCTAGTAATTCACTGTATAAATCTTTATGTACCCACTAACAGCTGTCTTCATACATCAGACGTTCCTCCCACGCCTGAGTTATATTTACTTGTCAGCACCGTATCCTAGCAACACCAGACCACATGTGAGCCTGCTGTAGGCTGGTGTGGGCTTGGGGTTTGACTGTAGCCAAATGACCGCTGGATCTTAAAATGTCAGTTTATCAAAGAGCAGCTGGTATCTTTTAGGTTCATCACAACAGATCAGTGTGGATGGAGAATAAATAAAAACAATCAGCTGGTCCATTCCATGATGGGAGGAGGTGGGAATCAAATCTTTATGTTCCTCATCATTTAACCCTGGTGAAACTGCAGGAGGACAAAATAAAGGACAAGAAACTCAAACTGACATCATTCAGTGTGACTTACATTTCCTGATGACATCATCATTGCTGATGTCACTCCACAATAAACTCAGAACCTGCCTGAGAATCATCACATTTTTAAGTCTCCATTATTAGAGTAATCCAGTGATAGCTGTCTGTACGTCCAAGCTAACTGCTAACAGCTAATTCAGAACATGTTTAATGGAAACTGTTGACTGAATGTCAAATATTCACTAAAAACATGTCAATGCAGAGAATATCAGTTCCACCTGTTGCTGACTTTACAACAGCAAACAACAGCCTATGTTGGAGATAGCATGTTAGCATCAATCATATTAGTAACAACGTTCACCATTCATCATTTTCACACACAAGTTAAATTTCACAGTGAGTTCCCAGACAGCCAGACCTCATTATGTCTGTAATTATCACTGACCAATTATTCAAATCCTTTATACCCCTCTGTGATAAACCAGAGAGGGGTTTCTGGCACAACTTCACCTACTCACAAGGTGCATGGAGAAGGGAAGAGATCAAAAAGGTAAAAACTCCAGCAACAACAACAGTATTATGAACAACTTTATTACTTGGCCAACACGTTTCGGCTTGTGGCCTTCATCAGGGTCACACACAGATCCCTCCTCAGAAAAACATCTGATTAATGAAACACGTGTGTGTTTTCCAGGACCTGATGGAGAGCGACAGCATCACTCTGGATTGGATGTTCAGATACTCTCTCATCAATGACATCGTCAAGGTATCAACCCATCAGGGTAGAAGGGGGCGGGGCAGAGCAGTGATAAACACACACTCACAGGCCATTTTATTCTTATTTCACTGATTTCACATCAGATTTATCTGATCATCATCTGACTCTTTTCCCCGCTATGCTGGGGTTTAGGGTTGACTGGGAGTATAATATAATAATAATATAATATATTAATATGATTATATTATATAATATAATAATCTGTCCAGTTTTTCTTTCAGAGTTTTCTTTGGCGGTGAGAAGGTACCCTACCTACCAAACACGTCCCACTTTGTCAGGGCAAAGTAGGTTTATTGGGTGGTTCTCTAAGCGAAAATTTGCATGATTTTGAGAGGCGGATTTTTGGTCTCTTGAGACTCCGGCAGTTCATCCCGAAACCTTGGTAGTCCAGTAGACTATTTGATGGCTCCTGCCGGAGTTTGGGTAGGTGGTTCCTTCAGAGGAAGAAGAGAAGGCACATGTGGGGGACCATCCTCCTGGGCCGGCTGCTTGGTAGCGAGACCGAGGGGCATCATCTGCTCCTCTGTTTTGTGGGAGACAAGAAGTTTTTATTTATTAAACTACATTTTAGTCTTTTTTCATCAACAATAGTTCATGTTGATTTAGTCCCAGTTAGCGTTAATGACATCAGTGTTCCGTTTCGTTTTAGTCAAAGATTGGTGAGGAACATCTTTCGTCATAGTTTTCATTGATGAGCACGAGTCAGGAAGGAGGCGTATCTGATGCATCCTTTAATAGCAGCTCACGATTAGTGAGGATGCTTTGCAGCCAAACTATATTTATCCTGTTTTCTTTTTCTGTTTTTTCTTCTTCATCCGTACGTTTTTTGGCACTCAACTACTTCCTCATACTTCAAAGTAGAAACTTCATTCAATTGTTAAAATATTCAGCTCAATTAGGACATGATGGAATGTATTCAGATTTATCATATCTTTTATAATTTCCAAGATATTCCCAATTTTCCGAGAAAAATTCCCCATTCATTCCTATGGGAAAAGTTCTTCATAACTTCAAAATCTTTATACTTTTCAATGATTCGCTAATCTTACATACTTTCAGCTAGAAACACCACTCAAAGTTCCAGGCGTTAGGACAGGTTTCAACTTTTCAAAACTCATTCAATTAATTCTGTATCACTCATAGTTTTCCCAAAATCCTTCCTCAAACTTCATGTAGTTTCAGGATTTCATCCATTCTTAGAGTGAGAGCTGGGGTCTGCTAGAGTGAAGAGAGGACAGAAAATAAAACAGAAATGGACTAACAAAATAGCCCACAATTTTGACTCTACAGTCATAAAACATAGGAAACCTTGTTGTGCTTCAATTAAATGTACCTATATAAGTGTAGCACTTACGGTTTGGGCTAATTTTTTTTTAGATACTGTATTTATCCCACAGGGGAAAATTCTTTCTCTGCATTTGACCCATCCCTGAGGAGCAGTGGGCTGCCTTTATGGCACCTGGGGAGCAAATTGGGGTTCAGTATCTTGCTCAAGGATACTTCAATTTGTAGACTTGCTGGGGATCGAACCACCAACCTTTCGTTCCGTGAGCAACCACTCTACCTCCTGAGATACAGCCACCTTAAACCTCCAAACACCAAGAGTGCCCTCCAACTGTCTCATCTGCACCCATGTTAAATTTAGTCTCACAGTCTGCCCAAAAACAGAAATGATCGAATACGTAAACTGTGATTTGTCTGTCATATTTTCACTTAATCCACACCTTTGCGTTCAGCTGGTAAGGCTGGTTTTCTGAGGATGCTAACGGTCTGGTCATTTCAGCGATGCGACCTACGCTTTGGCTCTGGCAGCGCTTTTCTGAGGGGTGACTTTTGACTCTCTCTCTACAGTATGTGTGTGCGACTCAGCATTTCTCACACTGGTAATGCATTTAATGCCCTATATCATACCTTCATGCTCCTCTCTCCACATTTTCTCTGCTGTTTCCTCTGTTAGTGTTTAGCTATTCACTTCATCTGTTTGATATTGAGGCAGCAGTCAATTGCAATGAATTTAATCTTTTTGATTATTTTCAGCCAATTCCTTTTGCCTTTCTGCTATATTTTGAAACTCGGTTCAGCGTACAGCATCCACACACATTTTCTCCAGGAAATGCATTTTTCTAGTTCTTATTGTTGTTTGTTTGTTTTTCTCATTAGGGCATGTTGTTCCTCCACAACAGCGTCATCGTCTCCCATGGCAACCTGAAGTCGTCCAACTGTGTGGTGGACAGTCGCTTTGTCCTGAAGATCACCGACTACGGTCTGCTGAGTCTCCGGACCACCAGCTGTCCCGAAGACACACACGCCTACTACGCACGTACGACACACATCAGCACACACACATTGACAAACACTAATATGTATTAACACAACAGGTACACACACGTGTGTTGACGGTAACACCTGTGCCCTGGTCTCACACAGGTAAGCTGTGGACGCCCCCGGAGCTGCTGAGGACCAGTTGTCCTCCCCCTTGTGGGACTCAGAAAGGAGACGTGTACAGCTTCGGGATCATCCTGCAGGAGGTGGCTCTGCTGAGAGGTGTCTTCTACCTGGACACACACACCCTGACCCCTAAAGGTCGCTGCTCACACACAACAACACCAACAAAACTTTATTCAATACAACTTTATTTAAACTGCACCTCTAAACAAAGAGTTTAACATGATGAATCCAGATTTAAACATGTCAGAATGTAAAGAGTGTAAAGTTAAAGATGCTCCCCCCCCCCCCAGAGATCGTTCAGGCGATATGTCAGGGTGGTGCCCCTCCCCTCCGTCCCTCCCTCTGCTTCCACAGTCACAGTGAGGAGCTGGGAGTCCTGATGCAGCGATGCTGGAGTGAAGAACCGAACGAGAGACCCGATTTCAACACCATCAAGATCCTGCTGAGGAAACAGCACAGGTGGGGAGTCAGATCGCGGTGGGGGTCGGGGGTCCTGGAGACGCCCCCAAGGCCCCACAAATCTCCATTAATCTGAAATCTGTCCACCCGATCCTCCGTCCGTCTGTCTGTGTTTAGGGGTTATGGGTCAAACATCCTGGACAACCTTCTGTCCCGTATGGAGCAGTATGCCAACAACCTGGAGGAGCTGGTGGAGGAGAGAACACAGGCATACCACGAGGAGAAACGCAAGGCCGAGAACCTGCTGTACCAGATACTACCACAGTAAATATACTGCAGTAATACTGCATGAACTACTACATGATAGTATTATGTTGAGTACTGTGTTTTTTCAGTTCGGTGGCGGAGCAGCTGAAACGAGGAGAGACAGTTCAGGCTGAAGCTTTCGACTCCGTCACAATCTACTTCAGCGACATCGTCGGCTTCACGGCCCTGTCTGCTGAAAGCACACCACTACAGGTGAGTAGAGCCCAGTAGAACAACATTATAGGTCAGTAGAACTCAATAAAACAACACTACAGGTGAGTTGAACGCTACAGTACAATGTCACCATCTAGTGGTGTAATCTGTAATCTGTCATTACATCTAAAGGTTTACACACAGTTAATGCGTTAAAGTCTGTGTAAAATGTTAAAGTATTGATCTTTACTTCCAGGTCGTGACTTTATTGAACGATCTCTACACCTGTTTCGACGCCATCATCGACAACTTTGATGTTTACAAGGTAGAACATTCTTTCTTCAGCTGCACAGTTTCATTCTCACTGGATTTTAGCTCAATTAAATACGTCCTGAGACGGCGGACACATTGAACAGGTGATGAGCTTGCTGCCTCCTCCAGGTGGAGACCATCGGTGACGCATACATGGTGGTGTCTGGCCTGCCAGTGAGGAATGGGAAGCTCCATGCCCGTGAGGTGGCCCGCATGTCTCTGGCCCTGCTGGACGCCGTCAAGACCTTCAGGATCCGACACAAAGCCAATCAGCAGCTGTGGCTACGCATTGGCATCCACAGTGGTCAGTGTGTGTGTGTGTATGTTTGTGTGTGGATGATTTGATAAAGACCAACAACATAACATACGTGTGTGCAGGTCCAGTGTGTGCAGGTGTGGTTGGGCTGAAGATGCCCAGGTACTGTCTATTTGGAGACACGGTCAACACAGCATCACGTATGGAGTCCAATGGAGAGGGTAACACACAATCATGTCAGAGCCGATCCGTCCATCACTAGTGTGTAACCAGAGTGTACTGTGTTGTGAAACCTCCTATAGTTTCATCTAAATCGTCCTTTAAATAGCAGTAAAAATACTGCAGCTTTGACTTTAGAGGTTTTTGTTGGTCATTGGTTCAAATCATTTTCTGCTGCCTCAAGATAGCAATGATCCAATGATGCTGCTGACCACACCTCATTTAAACACCAAGACTACAAAAACCCAGAATAAAGGAGTCATTAAATTAATAACTTTCATTGAAATGATTTCCCCCAAAAGTTATTTTGTTATATTTGTATTGATATAGTCTTTCAGTTACTATTGATCAGCTGTTAATAACCAAATCAATAACAGTTTAAACAGATCAATAATCAGATATTAAAGTGTTTCCTGACTCCTCAGTCTCTAAATGATCCAACCCTTAATGACCAGCATCTCTAGTTCTTTGTAGACCCTTTAGCTGCTATGACCTGCTGCAAACCTGATGCAGATCCAGACACCAGCTTCTGGCAGCGTTCCTGAGGAATCTTAGCCCATTCCTCATGGACAAAGGCCTCCAGTTCTGCAACCAGTTTGGTTTCATGGCTCCACAGAACAGCATCCAGAACTTCTGGGTCTAATCTAGATGGTTCTGAGCTACTGGAGCCCACTTTTCTGGAGCTTCTGGGTCAGCAGTGGTGAAGGTCTTGGAGTTCATGGAGCCCTGATGTCAATTTAGACCTGAACAGAAAAACCTTTAGACTCTACTGATAAAGTAAGTCTATGAAGGTCTCAGTGTTTTAATACATCTGATCTGTAAATGATGATGATGATGATGAGATTCAGGTTGGATCATTTAGAGACAGCAGTCACATGACTGACAGGTAACCCATTGATTGGACAGCTGGTGGAGACCAAAAATAGAGCTAAAGAGAGTGACTGTAGTTAGAACTGCTGGAGGTGGAGATCTTTTGGTGCAGCGTTAAACCATCTGATGTCTTGTTGATGATTTAATCATGTTGCTCTGTGGCGTTCTGCAGCTCTGAAGATTCACGTGTCGGAGGCGACCCGTCAGGTTCTGCAGGAGTTCAGCTGCTTCCAGCTGACACTCAGAGGAGAGATCGAGATGAAGGGGAAGGGACGCATTAGGACATACTGGCTGCTGGGAGAGGATGATCCCAACCGGCGGAGGATGGAGACCTGATGTGACAGAAAGAGAGTTAAACCCCTCCCATTCGTCTCTTATTGGACATTTACCTCTGACATCATTTAAAGTGGTTTTAACTCCCTTTGGAAGTCGAACGGAGAACCTTTAAACACAAAAACAAGCAGAAAGACAGACAGATGAATGTTTCATTGTAAAAATAAATGGTTTGAAATTTGTCTTGTAAATACAAAAATGAATCTTGTGTAGTTGTAATTTTATTAAAATCTCCAGGTTTTTTTAAATTAATTTTCTAATAATCTCCAGAAACCTGCTCCATTTGAGTATTTTTATTGATTATTTGAAACTTTTTAAATTCTGACTAGAAATTGGTTGAATTTAATAAACAAAAGGTGCTCTACATTTGACCTAAAATTGGTAACAATTTGAAACTTGACTGGGTGACACACCCAAAATGACACTCATAGACCTGGAACCAGAATAGAATTGACTGTATTTGTAACAGCTAAACATTTAAATCTGGTGGATCCAGATTTTTATTTGGATCTGAACCAAGTTATACGCACTCATAGACTCCAACCCCTAATATAGCTGATATTGTTCTCTGAGAAATGAAAAAACATTTAAAAATAGATGTATAATAGATATTATATATAATATTAAAGACATGTTTTATTTACAAACAAGTCATGAAATGTTTTCCTGCAGTCGGTCCTCAACAGAGCAGGCCGGGGATTGGCTAAAGATTTGCTCTCCTCTCATTGGTCAATGCATACATCACTCAGAGATAGAATGAAAATGATTGGTCAGTTGCTGTAGTGGACTCCGCCCCCTCCCTTCCCTCGGTCCGGATGTCCGTCATGCTCCTGTGTTCGGCTCCGACATAGTGAGAACTGCCCCAAAATAAGTTTTAAAAACACACCATTACCGTCCAGACCGTCACACACGGAGGCTCCAGCACTGCCAGGAGCACCAAACTATCCGTTACCCACAGGAACATTCATACCGCCCTAGAACCCGGAGTCCCAGTCCTTCGCATCTCCGCGGGGCCCGGCGAGGCGCGGCGGGAGCAGATGGAGCCTGCACCGGCGAAAGCGAAGCCGCAGGGCCGGCTACTGGTGTCCACCCAGCTGGATGCTAAAGACGAGCTGGAGGAGGTAGGGTGACCCGGTTTCATGGACCAGAGAGAGAACATAACCCGGGAGTAACGCGGTCAGATAGTGTTTAAAGGCACTTTGAGAGCAGTTTGGTATACAAAGAGACATGATGGAACCATATCTCTGAACATACACAGCAGCTAGCTGGCTAGTTAGCATAGCTAGCATCATTAGCACATTGTAGCTGAACGGTTATCTGCAAATATAGTGTTGGTATTTCAAAACTACAGTGTGAGACTGGTGAGGAGTGTGTTCATGGTGTGTGTCCCCCAAAAGAAACCAAAGTTCGAATAGAAAGTCACATCTGACGGGCAGTTAGCCTAGCACGCTAACGCTACGTAAACATGGATGAGACCAAAAAAGTGACAGGTACGCATGCGCTGTGTTTGTATTTCGCATGTCAAAAGTAGCGAGATGCTTACAGTTTAATGTGTTAAAGGTCTGCTGGTTGAAAACATACAAACGTTATTTACACACTGAAGAACAGCAGCCATGTTTATAAGGGCTTTATGTTTATAGGATGCAATAATACGACATTACAGCCTCTGAAGGAAATATGCCATCATACTTGTAATTGAATAAAAATATTAGATGTAAGTACAGGATGTGTTCAGCGTGCAGCTAACATGTCAGCAGGCTGAAGTTAAACTGCTGCTTAAACATGTGTGTACAGCCCAACAGAACAGAATAATGGTGATATTAATTAACCCGCTGCTAAAAGAATGAAATCAGTGAATCAGATCCTCTGAATGTGGTCTGAGTCATTGGATCTCTTACCGGATCACTCAGGTCACTCAGGACTGATGTCGATAGCTAATAAAACGATGACGGTCGAATATAGTCGTCTATCCTTAATCATTTTTTGTCCAAAGCATATCTAGCTATCTATACATTCTAGCTTCACCAAACGTTACACATATATTTACCATATTATATAGTTGTGCCTTTTAATATTTAGATTTTTCTCCATATCTTATGTTTTTAGTTTTCCATGTAAAGATGATTTTAAGGTGACTCTGAAGGTTGGTCTTCTTCTATCCAAACTAACATCCACCGCTCTAGACTCACCAGAGGAATGGAGGATGTGTCGTAGACTGATGGATCTGTTGGACGATGTGTTGTGTTGTGTGTGCAGAGATTGGAGCGATGTGTCGGAATCGTCCAGTCGTTGACCAATGGGCTGTCAGAGAGAGAGGCCAACGATGCGCTCACCGCCAACGTAAGAAACACCACATACTACAACTACTGCAGCCGCTGTGAAAAGTACTACAACTAACACTGTAATAAAAACTACAACTAGTACAGTGAACTACCACAATAAATTCCCCCCTCAGGTACATTATACCCCACCACTGAAGGATGATATGAGCTAATGCAGGCCCTACATTATGACTAGAGTTGGGATGTAAACAGACAGTGTTATAGACATGACCACTGAATCTGTGGAAGTGTTTTATTCTTGTATTCCTGGCAGGGTTATATTTAGTAAAATCAACAAAATGAAAATTCAGACTTATAACTGAGCAAAGGTGGCAAAAAACCCCAAAATGAACCTATTCACTGTAAAAATACTTCCTGTGGTACCATTAGATACACACATACCACCAGTACCGCAGTAACTAAGTTATTCCCTTGAGTTGTTCTGTTACCTGTCCTGCAGGTGTGTAAAGGGCAGCAGCAGCATGAGGAGGTGTGTCTGGGTCTGTTCACGCTGGTCCTCACAGAGCCCACCCAAGCCCAGAGGGTAAGACACCGCCACATCATTGTTAATTTATGACATCACTCTGACATCACTGTGCGTGTGTGTGGTGACAGTGTTACAGAGACCTGACACTGGTCAACAGAGACGGGATGAATGTGATTCTGGTGAAGATCAACCAGATCCTGATGGAGAAGTTCCTCAAACTGCTGGACATCCCCAGAACACAGGTAAAAAAAAACTGTCCAGGTATACACACAGGTAAACAGGCCCTATACAGGTATACACAGGTAAACAGGCCCTATACAGGTATACACAGGTAAACAGGCTCTATACTGGTATACACAGGTAAACAGGCCCTATACAGGTATACACAGGTAAACAGGCTCTATACTGGTATACACAGGGAAACAGGCCCTATACAGGTATACACAGGTAAACAGGCTCTATACTGGTATACACAGGTAAACAGGCCCTATACAGGTATACACACCGGTAAACGGGCTCTATACAGGTATACACACCGGTAAACGGGCTCTATACTGGTATACACACGGGTAAACAGGCCCTATACAGGTATACACAGGTAAACAGGCTCTATACTGGTATACACACAGGTAAACAGGCTCTATACTGGTATACACACAGGTAAACAGGCTCTATACTGGTATACACACAGGTAAACAGGCTCTATACTGGTATACACACAGGTAAACGGGCTCTATACTGGTATACACACCGGTAAACAGGCTCTATACTGGTATACACACAGGTAAACAGGCTCTATACTGGTATACACACAGGTAAACAGGCTCTATACTGGTATACACACAGGTAAACAGGCCCTATACAGGTATACACAGGTAAACAGGCTCTATACTGGTATACACACCGGTAAACGGGCTCTATACTGGTATACACACAGGTAAACGGGCTCTATACTGGTATACACACAGGTAAACGGGCTCTATACTGGTATACACACAGGTAAACGGGCTCTATACTGGTATACAGACCGGTAAACGGGCTCTATACTGGTATACACACCGGTAAACAGGCCCCATACAGGTATACACACAGGTAAACAGGCCCTATGCAGGTATACACACAGGTAAGCAGTCTCTATACTGGTATACACACAGGTAAACGGGCTCTGTACAGGTATACACACAGGTAAACGGGCTCTGTACAGGTATACACACAGGTAAACAGGCCCTATGCAGGTATACACACCCATAAACAGGCCCTATATGAACACATGAATGAACACCTCAGTGAGTACATGAATGATGGCGTGACACTAATGACAGTGTTGTTTGCACAGCTGGTGTGGCTGGTCAGAGAGCTGGTGAAGAGCGGCATTATGGGAGCGGACGGTGTCGTCATGACGCTGTTGAAACAGATTGCAGGTCAGACACATGAACACATGCTGTTTGCAGATCAGTGTCATGATGTGAAGTCATGTGACCAGCTTCTGTACTGTGTTAATGTCCAGGTGGGGATATTTCCATTAAGAACCTGTGGTTGGCTGAGAGCGTCCTGGACATTCTGCTGGACCAGAAGTAGGTTTCACTTTAAATCTCTATCTGTTGTTCAGTCAGAAGCTGAGTGTCGTCTCTCTTTAGGGAGTGGGTGTTGAAGAGCGGGATGCTGATAGCGATGTCCGTTTACACCTATCTCCGACTCATCGTTGACCATGGAGCGCCCAATCTGCTGCCTCTGCGGCAGAAAGAAGTTGAATTCTGCATCAGCATGTTGAGGGAGAAGGTGAGGAAGGGAGGAAAGAGGGAGGGCTGGATGTCATTTCATCACCTTGGTTCTCACGTTGGCGCGCTGTCTCTGCAGTTTATGGAGTGTCTGATCATCGGGAGAGATCTGGTTCGTCTGCTGCAGAATGTGGCTCGGATCCCAGAGATGGAGCTGGTGTGGAAAGACCTGCTGCACAACCCTCAAGTCCTTAGTCCTCAGTTCACTGGTAAAAATACACTACCCATAATCCTCAGATCAGAGAGCTGGGATGATATTTAAATCAGAAACACTTTGACAGAGATTGTGCCACAGCACCATAATGTAGACCAACGATGTCAGAACGCCGCTCCAGTGATTTTAGACTGTGAGCCTGTAGCCAAAGGAGTTGTGACGTTTTACATCAGCGTCCAGCAGCACTTTGTAAACAATGGAATCACATGACAACAATCATTAACATCCCTGTTACATGGCGGTTGATCTCATCCTGTGTGTGTCGGCGGCGTCAGATTCACTCTGACCTTTTGTTATGGTGTCTTTAACAAGATGGTAAGCAGCTCAGAGAGGAAGTTGGTTTTTGACATCGATGAGACTTTTGTTGACCTTGTGTCGTGTTTTGGTTCATCTTCGGTCTATGCTGTGGTTTTGTTTCAGGTGTTCTCCAGCTGCTGACGGCTCGGACCTCCAGGAAGTTCCTGGCCTGTCGTCTCACACCTGACATGGAGACCAAGTTGCTGTTCATGACCTCCAGGGTGATGCTCCATATGTTGACCCCTGACCTCTAACCAGAACCCTCGTCTCAACCGTCTGAGAACATCCTGAGTGTTCTGATGACCTCTGACCTCTCTCCATCTGTCTACCTGTGCTCAGGTGCGATTCGGGCAGCAGAAGCGGTATCAGGACTGGTTTCAGAGACAGTACCTGTCCACAGCAGAGAGCCAATCACTGCGCTGTGATCTCATTCGCTACATCTGTGGAGTGGTCCATCCGTCCAATGAGGTGCTGAGCTCTGACATCCTGCCCCGCTGGGCTATCATTGGCTGGCTGCTCACCACATGCACAGTAAGGGGTCGGGGCCTATGGCTGTTCATCTCCAAAAGTAGTCTTCATCTGTTAAAATCAATAACCAATCAATCGATTTGTGTGTCTCCAGTCAAATGTTGCTGCCTCCAACGCCAAGCTGGCTCTTTTCTATGATTGGCTGTTCTTCAACCCTGAGAAAGACAGCATCATGAACATAGGTGACACACACACACACACACACAGTGGAAAGTCAGGTGACGTTTCATTTCTGGAGCTTCTCAGTAAAACAGCTTTACATCGTTCTCCTAAACACCTGAAGAAGAAGGGGGAGGAGTCATAAATGACTCCATACAGCTGGTGTGATGTCATCCAAGAAGATCCCAGACTGATCTGAAGATGAAACCTTCACTGCTGGTAGACGAGCACCAACGCATCTACTGTTGGAAGCAAAATGATTCACCCCCCATCATAGATCAGGTTTATCGGTAAAATGTGTTATTGATCAGCTGTTAATAACCAAATCACACCAGAAGAGTTTAAATAGATCAATACAACAGATATTAAAGTTTTTTTTCCCGACTCCTCAGTCTCTAAATGATCCAACCTGAATCTCATCATCGTCCTCATCATTTACAGATCAGATGTATTAAAACTCTGAGACCTTCATAGACTTACTTTATCAGTAGAGTCTCAAAGGTTTTTCTGTTCAGGTCTAAATTTACATCAGGGCTCCATGAACTCCAAGAGTAGCTCAGAACCATCTAGATCAGACCCAGAATGTTTGGGATGCTGTTCTGTGGAGCCATGAAACCAAACTGGTTGCAGCAGGTAAACCAGGAATATTCCAGAACTGGAGGCCTTTGTCCATGAGGAATGGGCTAAGATTCCTCAGGAACGCTGCCAGAAGCTGGAGTCTGGATCTGCATCAGGTTTGCAGCAGGTCATAGCAGCTAAAGGGTCTACAAAGAACTAGAGACGCTGGTCATTAAGGATCATTTAGAGACTGAGGAGTCAGGAAACACTTTAATATCTGATTATTGATCTATTTAAACTGTTATTGATTTGGTTATTAACAGCTGATTAATAGTAGATTTTTCCAATAGACCTGATCCATTATGGGGGTTGAATCATTTGTCCTCCAATGACACGGTGCTGGACAGATCAGCTTCAACAGAGCTCTGTTTTGTGTGATGGAAGCTTCCTGGTATCACGTGAACACTGAGGGGTGCAGAGATCTCATAGAGTCACTAACACGCGTTGCCTTATAGAGATCTGTTCATACATGTATGATTGTTTAATGTGTCACATTTATGTAAATCCAAAGATTTGACATCAGTCTGGTGGTGTTGTGATTTCAGAACCAGCCATCCTGGTGATGCATCACTCCATGAAACCTCATCCTGCCATCACCGCCACACTGCTGGACTTCATGTGCAGGGTAACACCCACTCACCATTTACGCCTAGCAGTATCCTGGACCTGGTGTCTTCACTTTGAAATCAAACAAAGGGAGACAGACCCAGGACCCCCTCTAACCTGCCAAACCATAACCCGTCACCTCCACCCCAAATCAAAATAGCTGATGCAGCAGAAGCTCCTGTCCTTTATAGACATGCCCCCGGACTGTTTTGGAGCAACATATGCAGCCAAGAAGACGATGTCTTTTTCAGAGAAGGCTTTGTTTATTTCAGCAAGAGCTGAGCAACAGTGGAAACGCATAATGTTACAAACCCTGTCATTTCTATTAACTAGCTCTAATTTACTGAAACAACAATCATGTGATTCACTGAATAGACTTTTTTAAGTTCCCACAACCAAAACATGTGAAATCATGAATAACCATCATTTAGTCACAACATAGAAATAACAGTCATTGGTGCATTTCAGAGTAAACCATGATGTTGGTGAGATTTTTTTCTGCATGAAAAGACCTGGTCAAGGCAATAATTTATCGGGTCTAATTAATGTCCTAGAGAAACAACTGATGATGTCACGATTCCTCAAAGAATTTATGTGAACGGGTAGTTGGGATGCTGATGATGATGATTGTCTGAACTCTGCAGACATGCAGCACAGATGTTACAGATGTTATGGCTGATTGCAAAGTGGACAGAGATCACATTTAGTGACAAGTCCAGATTTAACTTGTACCCAGCTGGTGGTTGTTGGCGTTTGTATCATCGCCGCAGAGACCGCTATCCTGTCGTATAGATCCAGGAAGTGGATCGTTTGGTGGTGATGTCATGATGTGGGGGTGCCACTGCTAATGGATGACGGTCAGACCTTGTCCAGATCCACAGTACACAGACAGCTATCTGTTACTGAGATACAGTCCTAGGTCCACATGTCGTTCCCAGGATACAACAATCAGACCACATGTGGCTCATGTCTGTCAGGAGTAGCCGACCTGGATCAGAACAATGTCGCTGTCCTTCCTTGGCCAGCATAGTCACCAGATCTCAACCCAATAGAGCATCTGTGGGACGTTCAGGATCACCAGGTGAGAGAGAGAGATCCTGCTCCAGCAACACACGAACAACTTGTCACAGCTCTGCAGGAAGAATGACGTCATCCTACAAGTCCAGAATAACATCTTATCCATTCAGGAGGTGTAAAGTAGTGATAAATGCTGGAGGTAGACACACACAGTAGTGACTATTGTTGTTCTCTGTCTCACCATCCACACTTTCTGACTTGTAAACACTAAGACAAAAACCACTAATCTGCACAAAAATGATTTTTCTGTAGTTAAAGGGTGAATAAAGATGTGAACCATAATTTACCTTTGATATTTAATATGAACAGGATGGCATGAAATAAATAAAATATGCGTTTCTACTGTTGGTCAGTATATGAAGCTTGTGAGAGCCAGAGGTTTAAACCTGCATTCTGTCCAATGTCCAGCAGGGGGCGACTCCTCAGGTTCCTCTTCCTCTCAGTTGATTTACGGTCTCAGGTTCTAGATTCTTCTCCAACACAGCAGGATGTTCCTGTTGGAAATGATGGTCCAGTGAGAGGAGCACAGACCCAGAAGCAGGGCACGCTTTAGGGTGTGGCTACCATCACCACCACAGCGTGTCCTCAGTCTGATCCAATCAAGATAGAGGATCCACCCTATCCTACCAATACGGTTACATGTCTTTGGATGAGTTACTCACACCTCTGATTTGCTGAGACTTTGTGCACAAACTGCCAAATAATAAAATGAAAGTATGATAATCCATTTTAATTTCTTATTTCCCTCCCTTGTTTCTTTTCCCTTTATCCTCCCTTCATTTGTTCCTCACCTCCTTGTTTCCTTCCCTCCTCAGATCATCCCTCACTTCTTTCCTCCGTTGGAGTCTCAGGTCCGTCAGGGCGTCTTTAACTCGCTGACTTTCATCATGGAGAAGAGAGTGCTGGCGTAAGACACACACACAAACACACAGTGTCCACTCTGTCAACCCACTGATGACACTGATTATTGATTATTGATTGTTTCTCAGTCACCTCGCTCCGCTGTTTGATAATCCAAAGTTGGACCGAGAGCTTCGATCGATGCTCAGAGAGAGATTCCCCGAATTCTGCAGCTCGCCCTCCCCCCCCACTGAAGGTAACACACACACGCACACAATTTTAAAAATGCAAATATGGTCACATGACCTGTGTGTGTGTGTCCTGCAGTTAAAATGGAGGAGACTGTCTCCTTGGAGATGGACAACCACATGTTGGACAAGGAGGAAGGTTGCTATGACAACACAGAGGCCGCCTTCAGCGATGATGAGGAGGAAGTCAACAACAAAGGTTTTTATTAGTTTTTATCCTCACTTGGGGTCTGCCCATGCCAGGGGCTGTGGGGGTCGCTCTGGCTCGGCTGGATGTGGGAATCCGTACCCCAGCCTTATGGTTGTGGTGTTGGCTCCTTCGTCCGCTGGGCTTGGGGTGCCTCTTGCGGTGGTATTTTTGTAGTCATGGCTGTGGTTGTAGCTCCTGGTGTGGGCGCCCCCCTGTTTTTATGACAGCATTTCCTCCGTTCCTGTTTCTTAACTTCCGGCTCTTATGAGTACTGATCTTAATTTAATGCCTTATTTAACTACCATGTTATTGCTATGTGTGGATGTTTGTTTGTCTGTTTGTGTTGGCGGGGGAGGGTTATGGTTTTATTATGTGAAGCACTTTGTGTTACATTTTATTTGTATGAAAAGTGCTGTACAAATAAAGTGATTGATTGATTGATTGATTGATTGAAAGGTGACAAGAAAACAAAACCAGAATAAACCAGTTTGAGCTTGAGCAGACCAGTTTAACGGAACTGAACCAGTTTAAACCAAGATAACAAATAATTTAAATGGTGAATTTAAATAAACCAAATAACAAAGATTACAGTTTACTTTGGAAACACAAATAACAGACCAGTAGAACCAGAATAAACACATTAAATTTGTATGAATCACTTAAATCCAGAATAGTCTGAATACACCACTTGAAACTGGAATTAACAAGTTTAACTGGAATAAAAGCACTTTAAACCAGATCAAACCCGAATAAACTGGTTTGTGGTAGGACTGGTATTTTCTGTGATGACCACTGACGCAGTTAGCAGTTGCTATAGCAACCACTAATACCATCTGGAATGTCCAGAAACTAAAAACTAGAATGAACCAGTTTAACCAACAATAAAAACCAGTGTGATCCAGTTTAAAGTCATCTGATTCTACCTGTTAATTGATTACATCACTCTGCTGTCTGACCAATCACTGTGCAGGAAAGAAGAGGGAGTTCAGGTTCCATCCAATCAAAGAGGCTGTGATGGAGGAGCCCGCTGACATCACACCCTGGCTCCCCCAATTAGATGACACGATGAAGGAGAAAGTCCAGCAGCTGCAGAAAACCAGGTGAGATCCTGCAGGAGTCCTCCTTAAGGTCCTCAGATGAGGTCACAGTTACTGTGTGTTTGTTGATGTGATGTAATAACGTTATAATCGCCGCCACAAACGAAGGGAGGAAGGCGTCCCTACGCCCGTCCGTCACGTTTGGTTTCCGGAGCATAAATCAGAATCAGAATATTTTTTCTCCAAACTTTATGTAAACATCTTCCGTAAAGTGCAGAGATGTTTTTTATATTTGGGAAGAATAAACATTTATTTATTTATTCATTTTTAAATTGAACTTTTTCTCAGATATGCAGTAAATAGATGATTATTGATTCCACATCAACAAGTCTTAAAACATGAAGTTAGTTTTCTACAGTTTAAAACATGCCTCAGGAGGAGACATGAGGACCTCTCTTATATCATCAATAACATTATTGATCGTCTGTCATCAGTGACACAGAGGCTCAGTGTGAGGTGATGCAGGAAGTTGTGGATCTGATCCTGGAGGTGAGTTCTCTGTTCCACTGTGTTCTCTACTGCACTCTTCTCTACTCTGCTGTACTCTACTGTACTCTACTGCACTCTACTCTACTGTACTGTACCCTTGTCTACTCTACTGCACTCTTCTCTACTGTACTCTACTCTACTGTACTCTACTCTACTGTACTCTACTCTACTGTACTCTACTCTACTGTACTGCACTCTACTCTACTGCACTCTGCTCTACTGCACTCTACTGCACTCTTCTCTACTGTACTGTACCCTTGTCTACTCTACTGCACTCTGCTCTACTGCACTCTACTGCACTCTACTCTACTGTACTGTACCCTTGTCTACTCTACTGCACTCTTCTCTACTGTACTCTACTGCACTCTACTCTACTGTACTGTACCCTTGTCTACTCTACTGCACTCTTCTCTACTGTACTCTACTGCACTGTACTCTACTGTACTCTACTCTACTCTACTGCACTCTACTCTACTGCACTCTACTCTACTGCACTCTGCTCTACTGCACTCTACTCTACTCTACTGCACTCTACTCTACTGCACTCTGCTCTACTGCACTCTGCTCTACTGCACTCTACTGCACTCTACTCTACTGTACTGTACCCTTGTCTACTCTACTGCACTCTTCTCTACTGTACTCTACTGCACTCTACTCTACTGTACTCTACTGCACTCTACTCTACTGTACTGTACCCTTGTCTACTCTACTGCACTCTTCTCTACTGTACTCTACTGCACTGTACTCTACTGTACTCTACTCTACTCTACTGCACTCTACTCTACTGCACTCTGCTCTACTGCACTCTACTCTACTGCACTCTGCTCTACTGCACTCTACTGCACTCTTCTCTACTGTACTCTACTGTACTCTACTGCACTCTACTCTACTGCACTCTACTCTACTGTACTCTACTCTACTACACTCTTCTCTACTCTACTGCACTCTTCTCTACTCTACTGTACTGTACTCTACTGCACTCTTCTCTACTCTACTGCACTCTACTCTACTGCACTCTTCTCTACTGCACTCTTCTCTACTTTACTGTACTCTACTGCACTCTTCTCTACTCTACTGTACTCTACTGCACTCTTCTCTACTCTACTGTACTCTACTGCACTCTTCTCTACTGTACTCTACTGCACTCTACTCTACTGTACTCTACTGCACTCTTCTCTACTCTACTGCACTCTTCTGTACTCTACTGCACTCTTCTCTACTCTACTGCACTCTTCTCTACTCTACTGTACTCTACTCTACTGCACTCTTCTCTACTCTACTGCACTCTTCTCTACTCTACTGCACTCTACTCTACTCTACTGCACTCTTCTCTACTCTACTGTACTCTACTCTACTGCACTCTTCTGTACTCTACTGCACTCTTCTCTACTCTACTGCACTCTTCTCTACTCTACTGCACTCTACTCTACTCTACTGCACTCTTCTCTACTCTACTGCACTCTTCTGTACTCTACTGCACTCTTCTCTACTCTACTGCACTCTTCTCTACTCTACTGCACTCTTCTCTACTCTACTGTACTCTACTCTACTGCACTCTTCTCTACTCTACTGTACTCTACTGCACTCTACTGTACTCTACTGCACTCTTCTCTACTCTACTGTACTCTACTGCACTCTTCTCTACTCTACTGCACTCTTCTCTACTCTACTGTACTCTACTGCACTCTTCTCTACTGTACTCTACTGCACTCTTCTCTACTGTACTCTACTCTACTGCACTCTACTCTACTGCACTCTACTGTACTCTACTCTACTGCACTCTACTGTACTGTACTCTACTGCACTCTTCTCTACTCTGCTGTACTTTACTGCACTCTTCTCTACTCTACTGCACTCTACTGCACTCTTCTCTACTCTACTGCACTCTACTGCACTCTTCTCTACTCTACTGCACTCTACTGCACTCTTCTCTACTCTACTGCACTCTTCTCTACTCTACTGTACTCTACTGCACTCTTCTCTACTCTACTGTACTCTACTGCACTCTTCTCTACTGTACTCTACTGCACTCTTCTCTACTGTACTCTACTCTACTGCACTCTTCTCTACTCTACTGCACTCTTCTCTACTCTACTGTACTCTACTGTACTCTACTCTACTGCACTCTTCTCTACTGCACTCTTCTCTACTCTACTGTACTCTTCTCTACTCTACTGCACTCTTCTCTACTCTACTGCACTCTTCTCTACTCTACTGCACTCTACTGTACTCTACTCTACTCTACTGCACTCTTCTCTACTCTACTGCACTCTTCTCTACTCTACTGCACTCTTCTCTACTCTACTGCACTCTTCTCTACTCTACTGCACTCTACTGTACTCTACTCTACTGCACTCTTCTCTACTCTACTGTACTCTACTGCACTCTTCTCTTCTCTACTGTACTCTACTCTACTGCACTCTACTGCACTCTACTCTACTGTACTCTACTGCACTCTTCTCTACTCTACTGTACTTTACTGTGTGGCGTTGCAGGAGGACTTTGACTCGGAGCAGATGTCTGCTCTGGCCTCGTGTCTGGCTGAACTGTTTAAGGATCATTTCAGAGGAGACGTCCTGCCAGAGGAGATCACTGAGGAGTAAGAGGAGAACAACACACACACACACACACACACACACACACACACACACACACACACACACACACACACACACACACACACACACACACACTTCACACAACATGTCATTGATGGTAGTCACAGTCAGACTGACTGGTTCTGTTGATGTTTACCAGCAGTAACCAGTGGTTTTATGGTTTCAGAAGAGATGTTCATGCTGGATCTGGATCTGAACAGGAGGGATCAGAACCCAACCTGACCTGTCTGTGATCACCTGTCTGTCTCTCAGGTCTCTGGAGGAGTCCATCTCTAAGCCCGTCTGTCTGGTCTTCAGGAACCTGGTCACCATGCAGGAGGATAACAGCGGCTTCTCTGTGCTGCTCGACATGTTGGCCGAATTTTACCAGAAACAGCCCAAGATCGGATATCACCTGCTCTACTACCTCAAAGCCAGGTGAGGCGGGGCGGAGCTCGTGTCTGACATCAGTGTCTGTTCCTGTGTGTTGATGGAGGGTAAGACAAATCCCTGAGAGAGGTGGCTCTGGGTTTGGTTACAGTTACAGACCCCGCCTTTTTGATGTCAAAGTACTTTTACTACCAGACTTCACTCAGCTGCCCTTTTTTATTATGACTACGACATGATGTCATTAAACTCTCTGAACTGTTGACAAAAAAAAGACAAAAATGTAGTTTGAAACTAAAAACTTCACCAAAATCTCTCTTTATTTTCATCCATTATAAAGAGCAGACAAAATATTATAGACTGTTTCTTTATCCTCGAGGTCGGGCTCACCACCAGCCCATCTCACCCACCCCCCACCCCGTCAGCGAGGTGGAGCCTGAGCACGTGCGATAGGATCCTAAAGATGGTGACCTATGTCTGGCCAGGGCGGAGCCAGAGGAGCGAGAGCAGTCCTGACCTACAAATCAGTGGTCCGACCTGGTTATGGGGGCCAAAGACTAATGGAACCATCTAGTATCTGGTTTCCCTCTGAAGCTGGGTCTGGAGTATTGTGCCACGTGTATTAAAGTGTGTGTTTGTGTGTTTACTCTGCAGTAAAGCGGCGAACGGTAAGATGATGCTGTACGAGTCGTTCGCTCAGGCGACAGCTCTCGGCGATCTGCACACCTGTCTGATGATGGACATGAAGGCGTGTCAGGAGGACGATGTCCGGCTGCTCTGCTACCTCACCCCCTCCATATACTCTGAGGTACACACACACACACACACACACACACCGTGCTGTCATGTGTCGACGTCACCTGATGAATCTGTTTTCGTTCAGTTTCCAGATGAGACGTTGCGAAGCGGTGAGCTGCTCAACATGATTGTAGCCGTCATCGACTCCACACAGGTAACGTCCCGACCAACCACTGCTCAGCAACCCCTCCCACCAGTTACATTCCTGTTTAGATCAACACCGGTCAGTTGGTTCCTCCAGCAGGAGAACATATACTAGAACCTCGATCCGTCCAGAACTTTAGTTGGAGGGAAAACAGGTGTACCAGAATTTCCTGTACAAATTCCTCCCAAAATGCAATCACCTGTTCCCACACCTGATGTCTGTCTCTGGTCAAAGTTTCATGCAGCTCTGTTCAGAACAGGGTTCTCGCAATGTTAAACAAGTAAAAAGAAATCATGGATCCACCCCTTTATCCGGATCCACTCTTGGTTTCTTGCTTACAACATGCCCAACCCCTCTACCACCATTCACCACAATCCACCGTAGATTATGTGTAATCCTGCCAACAGACAGACTGACCTCATCCTTGGTGGAGGTGTTTACAGTTGATGAAGCTAAGACCCGACTGGTTGTATGTCCGGGGTTTGTCAAGAAACATGAAGGTGAGACTGGAGCGTTCTGAGGCAACCGACCTGTTTCACATGTATCTGATCATTATCTGATAAAAACAGGTTGAATGATTCAGAATGCAGCTTTGCACAAAGTGTCTGGTCTGATGATGTCACTTTAAGGAACACATCCAGACATGGAACATGGTCTGATTGGCTGATTTATTTTTGAACCACGCCGAGCTCCAAGCCAGTGAGCCGGGCTTCTTACCCATTTAAAGTCTGACAATAGGTTGAGATGGTTTCAGTCCCAAAACCTCTAATCATTGGTTTACCAGATAGAACTGTGAGACCTGAGGAACCTTCAGAGGAACCAGATACTAGATGGTTCCATTAGTCTTTGGCCCCTATACCCAGGTCGGACCACCCATTGGTGCGTCAGGACCGCTGAGGGCCTCCACCAGAGTTTCCTCTGGCTCCGCCCTGACCAGACATAGTCCACCATCTTTAGGGTCCTATCACACGTGATCATGCTCCACCACCCTGACGGAGTGGGTGAGATGGGCCTGTGGTGAACCCGACCCCAAGGGTCCAGGATCCCACCTCAGCCATAGCAGCACAGGAAACCAAACTGCTGCAGACGCCATCAATGATCAGAATAGTCCATGTTAGTATCCTGTTACTTCTTATGGGACAGTTCTTGTAGTTTTTTCAGATTTCACAAACAGATTTATGAAACTAAACGACAGAACACACTGTACCTGATCTGTGTGTGTGTGTGTGTGTGTGTATAGTTACAGGAGCTGATGTGTCATGTGATGATGGGGAACCTGGTGATGTTCAGGAAGGACTCAGTCCTCAACATCCTCAGTGAGGATCACTCTCTCATATGAATGCTGTGTAGGTGTTTGGACAGCAGCGTCTTCATCTGTCCTCTTCTTCATGTCCAACAGTTCAGTCTCTGGACTGGGAGACCTTCGAGCAGTACAGCACCTGGCAGCTGTTTCTGGCCCACAGTATCCCCTTGGAGACCATCATCCCCATCCTGCAGCACCTCAAATACAAAGGTGAGTACTGGAACACAAAAACGGAGTGGACAGGAGTCGTCCACTGCCCTCCAGACTGGTCCAACTGGTTGTTCTTACTGGTGTCTTTATGTTTCCAGAACATCCGGAGGCCTTGTCCTGTCTGCTGCTGCAGCTCCGCAGAGAAAAGTACGACAGCACTGACAAACAGTCTTCATATGGAGGTACCTCTGTCCTAAATGTCTCTGTCCGTTTGTCGCAGGCCCAGTGAGGAGATGGTGAAGATGGTCCTGAGTCGTCCCTGTCACCCTGAGGACCAGTTCACCACCAGCATCCTGAGACACTGGGCGTCCAAATACGATGACACGCTTGGCGAGCACATCAAGGCCCAGCTGATCAAGAACAACAACCAGCCCCGCAAGAGACAGAGGTAAAGAAGGGAAGTCCGCTCGCAGACAGACAGAGAGGGGTCCAGGTTCAGGGTTGAGGGGGGACACCGGTTGAGTCCACACGGGGGCAGTTCCTGTCTCAGTAACCAGGTGTGTCTCTGTCTTCAGTCTCCGTAGCTCCAGCAGTAAACTGGCTCAGCTGACCCTGGAACAGATCTTAGAGCACATGGACAACCTGAGACTGAGTCTGAGCAACACCAAGAACAACTGTGAGTCCACACACACACAGGTATCATCTGATTACTGATCACTGATAACTGATTAATTGTCTCCGTCAGTCTTCACTCAGACTCCGATCCTTCAGGCTCTTCAACACGTTCAGGCCAGCTGTGATGAAGCACACAAGATGAGGTACACACACATAAAACACACTGGCGAATGACATCATCACCAGATGCTGATGATGTCACATCCTCTGTGCAGGTTCAGTGACCTGTTCGCCCTGGCGGAGGAGTACGAGGACTCTCAGGCGAAGCCTCCCAAGTCTCGGCGTAAGGCTCCGGCGTCCTCGCCTCGCTCGCGGAAAGGAGCCGCTCCGCCCACCAACAACGAGGAGGAGAGCGCCTCCAGTAGTGCCTCGGTACGTCACCAAGAGAGACCAGAGGAGTAATGGTCTCCATGTGGAACCAAAGTGCTGACATCACTGTCATGTGATCTGTATCCATCTTTCTACTTCCTGTTTTTCAGGAGGAGGAGGACTCGAAGCCCAAAGCGCCGAAGAGAAAGAGGAAAGGCTCATCGGCCGTCGGCTCTGACAGCGACTGACCTCTGACCAATCACACACCAGCTATTCAAGAGATACTCAGACCACTGGATGAGGCCCCGCCCCCTTCTGATGATTCGCACAGACTGCCGTGGGAAGGAAGGGCTTTCGAGGACTTAAAATCCATGTGGAGAAGTGACCCCCCGGGTGTGGCTCCCATGTGACTGTTCTCCCATAATGCACTGGGAGCAGGAGATCATAAACCAGCATACTGACTGCTTTTAATACAGGGAACGTGATGATCATGATATAAATAACGATGAAGATGAGTGAGGTCGTTTGTGAGTACTTTTGTCTTTTTTTTTGACAGGGGGATTTTTGGACTCTTATTGTGAAGGATCCAGACTTCCTGCTGTTTTTAGCAGCTACTTCCTGTTTGTCTTGCTGCAGTAAAAGCCCATGTGTCATGAACATCATGTTGGTGGAAATTCATATAAAATCTGACCGGTTGTTTCTGGTTGTCACTCGTCTCTTAGTGGTTGTGTGTCAAATGATGTCACTCAATTATGCCATGTTGCCAGCAGATGGCGCTGTCACTCTAGCTGAATATTGTCACGTAGATGTCTTCAGCCCGGGACTCTTGTCCAACATGTGAAGTTAGGAGCAGACTGGACCATGGACCTTCAACGACTTCCTGCTTCATGGCGAATGATGACGTGCCGTTTCGGTCATGTTTGATAACGTTTTGTCCTGAAGGCGTTCAGACTGAGGTAAATTCTCTGCGTGGAGTTCATAGACGTGCAGCATATGTAAAGCTAAATTCAGAATGGCCGACTTCCTGTTGGGTTTGGCATCGAGAGGTGTTTTTTGTAGGTCCCAATATGACATACTGTACATGTGGACTGGCGAGGGCTGATTCTTATTCTAGGGGGTGCTATGGAGTCAGTTTGACCCACACAGTCCTGAAACCTCATCAGGTCACATTGTTTACCACTCCTGACGCCATGTTTAGCAAATTATGGAGTTTACTAAGCTCAAAAATGTGTTCCAAAATAATCTATACTGAAAAGGTTGGTTCCTTCACTTCTGGTTCAGGGGATAGTTCTGGACGTGGACCCCCTGGTTCTGGGGCCCAGTAATAAAATGAGTGGATAAAGTTTTAAAAATAATTTATTCACATCTCAACCTTGCAGCCTGTCAGCCCATATTTACTGTTCAAACATTTGGAAGCTAAATGATTCAGCCTCCATTATCCATCAGGTTTATTGGTAAAATCCACTATTTATCAGCTGTTTGCAATAATCAGATCAAATGGAGTCTCAGCAGCTTGTTTCTCCTTTTATCATTTACGGCAACAGGTTTGAGGTAAATCCTTGTTTTCTGTATTGATGAGTGATCAGTGTGATTGGATCCACCTGCTGCTGCTCATATAAACCATGTGACCAGACTCTCACCAGATTTGACCAGGTGAGACTCAGACCCAGGTGAGTACCTTTCAATCGGGATCCAGCAATACAAACAGTTTTTAGTTGAATTGGAAATTCACAGAATTCAATGTTTAAAAAAAAGATGTTTAAAAACCCAGCAGGAGGTTTGACATCACTTTCTATTTGTTTACAGTATTAAATGTATTTTAATAGTCACATGTTCATCTCTTATGTGTTAACAGGAACAAAGAGAGGCTGAAACTTTTTAATCTGACTTCAAACTGATCTCATTTATTTGAAGTACTTTTGTGACAGAAGTAAAAGTACTTAAGTGTTTGTTGCTGTAGTTTCAAAAAATATTTGTTTCATTTTGATTCAGACACGTTTTAAAGGTAGAGTCCAACTAAAAATGTAAATTCAGTCGTCTCATGCTGATTTAAAGTCACATTAATTGTTTTAGTCCACAAATGTTTCTGGAGCATCTCTTTAAAATGGATTTCAGGATTCTCCCAAAACACCTGAAGAAGATGGAGACTAGTTTAAAAACACTAGAAGAAGATGGAGACTAGATTAAAAACATCTGAAGAAGATGGAGACTAGATTAAAAACCCCTGAAGAAGATGGAGACTAGATTAAAAACCCCTGAAGAAGATGGAGACTAGATTAAAACACCTGAAGAAGATGGAGACTAGATTAAAAACATCTGAAGAAGATGGAGACTAGATTAAAACGCCTGAAGAAATTGGAGACTAGATTAAAAACACCTGAAGAAGATGGAGACTAGATTAAAAACACCTGAAGAAGATGGAGACTAGATTAAAAACACCTGAAGAAGATGGAGACTAGATTAAAAACACCTGAAGAAGAAGAAGAAGTTCTTCCTAGGACTAGGTGATTCAATCCCTTGGTAGTTACACTATCCTGATGGCACCTGGGCTTGTGGGTGGGAGACGGTGGGGCAGGTGGTTTGGGGGCCTTGTTGGAGCTGGTTGCATTCTCGTTGCATTGGTCCGGGACGAGGTCTTCAGGAGGTGGCCAACCTTCACCAAGTGTTTCGGCCTTTATCCTCAACGCTCTGTCGTTGGCAGGCCAGCAGCAGTGGCCAGGTCACTGCCCCTCTTATCTGGATCAGCAGGTTGTAGCCCCCCGGTGTTATAAACTAGTTTGTCTTCTTCAGGTGTTTAGCAGAATGATGTAACGCTGTTTTACTGTGAAGCTCCAGAGATGTTTGAGGACTCTGAAATGATGATTGGATGGGTAGAGTGAATTTCATTTTTTTAGGTGAACTCTTCCTTTTAGCCGTTAGCACCATCTCTCTCCTCCAGCCTCGGTCATCATGTCAACCATTAAATCCGGATCATCCCTGCGGACTCTGCTTCTGACTCCTGACCGGATCCCAGACTTCCTCATCCCCTCCCGCAGTCCACTCCGCTACCTCTCTCCACGGCTCCACCGGAGCTCACCAGTCCGGACCAGACTCTTGTCTGACCATGATGACGACAGTCCAGGTGAGAGCCCCCCTCAGGCTCCGCTCAGCCCTGCAGCCTCCCGGGGCTTCTTGCTCTACCTACCATCACCACGAGTCAGACATCACCGCCATGCCACTTCCACTGCTGCAGCAGAGTATGCTGATGAAGACACAGACACAGACTTGACCACACGAGCGGCCATGTCACTACCGCATGTGGAGGTGACCACGCCCTGCGGCTTCCATGCCATGCTGGCTGAGACTTCCTGCACACGTCAGCGGGAGTCGCTGTTTCACAAACCGGTGACTGAGGCGGTCATGGCAGACTCAGCGGACCCTCCTCTTCCTCCAGCTCCCAGCAGGTCCCCTGCAGTAAGTCTGCGGTCCGTTAAAGCTCTCGGATTGCAGGTGATGAAGGAGCTGAAGAAAGCCGCAGCTGCTCTGAAGGCTCTGAGTCCCGCGAACAGGAAGACACCCCCCCGCTGACATCACATGGCCTGACACCTGTCAGGTAGACTCGGCAGAAGTTGGGTTTGATGTTGTATCTGCAGATGCATCAGTTTTTAATATTTTAATAAATTATTAAAGTTTTCATGTGTGCCTGACCTTTTGACCCTCATATCAGTCGTGTCACTAATCATGGCCGTCAGAAACACGAAGAATTCAAACATGGAGGAAAGAATTTGATAACAGAGGCGTCATCAACAAAACCAGAGACCAAGACTGGGGAAGAGACTGCTGGTTTATTGACTTTTAGCAACTAACCGCAGTAGCTCAACTTAAAGATGGGCTATGGTTTCAAATCCAACCCATGATCCCCCCCCCACACACACACGTTACCTGTCACGTTCCTTATTCTGTCAAAAATGAAACAAAATGTTTATAAAATCTCATTGAATCTGTTCATAAATATGCTTACTCTCACATCTTGTTAAATATATTACATTTGTTTCTACTTCTGTAAACGAACTAACATCTTTTGTTTGCTTGATGTGTCTTTAGATCATGCTACAGTCCATTAAAGTTATGTAATGTCATCCTGTGTCACACAACAAAAACATCAAAAAATAAAGGGTACAAAACTTTTATATAGGATTTATCAAAACAAAGTACTTCAATACTGAAGGAGGTCAGATAAGATAAGGATATGCTTATTGGTAATTTCATTCTAACACTTATTCAACATCTTCAAATAACAATCAAGCATTACCATTGCTAAACACCACATAGCATGTTTTAACAAGGCAAAATAGATTTATAAAATTCAGAAAAAAACAACGGATGAAAAGATAAAATACGTTACATAAATCAAAGTAACATTTAGGTTTTTAAATCAATATATAAATCGTGTAATTCAGAATGTTTAAAATAGTTTTAAACCATATTTTAATACAACAAAACTACATAAAATCTTCACCTGTGTTCCATGGTAAAAGTGGATCTTCCTCCGCAGCGCGTCTATGTCAGGTACGCAATGACGCACAACCGGAAATGTAGTTTTTTGCCGATACGTCCCATCGTTGTGGCGGGTAAGTGTGTTTCTGTTGTTGGATAGCGTTAATGTTAGACCGGATCAGAATGTTCCGTACCGGGCGGTTAATGTGAGAGTCAGAGCCATTACAGACTCACGGGGAGACCGCATGCTATCTGGAAAAGACCAGACAGTTACCGGCCGGTAGCTAACCCCAGCCTGAGCTCGCTAACACAAGCTAGCGTCTAGCTAGCAGATGCTAAAATAAACAACCGTTCCGAGTGTTTCGGGATAAATTCCGTGTTGTTTCCGGCACTTTTCATTTACTCAGACTTTCTATTTTTATTCCAGCACATTTTAATTGTATAACTGCAGTAGAAAGCCTTTACATTTACGACAATGTGAAGTAGTAGTATGTAAGTTTGTAGTATTTTACTAGCTCGTAATTCACTTGAGTCACTTCTATATGTTTTATTAATTATGATGAAATGTTAAAAGTTAACCTCCCAAATTGTTTTAAGATAATTAAATCCATCCTTCCATTTTCTTCCGCTTATCCGGGTCCGGATCGCGGACCTCCTCCAGCTCCTCTGGGGATACACCGAAGCGTTCCCAAGCCAGCCGGGAAATATAATCCCTCCAGCGTGTCCTGGGTCTACCCCGGGGTCTCCTCCGAGTGGGACATGCCCAAAATACCTCCCCAGGGAGGCGTGCGGGGGGCATCCTTACCAAATGCCCGAACCATCTCAGCTTACTCCTCCCCATGTGGAGGAGCAGCGGCTCCACTCTGAGCCCCTCCTGAATGACTGAGCTCCTCACCCTATCTGTAAGGGGGAGTCCAGACACCCTGCAGAGGAAGCTCATTTCGGCCGCTTGTATCCGCGATCTTGTTCTTTCGGTCATTACCCAAAGCTCATGACCATCGGTGAGGGTAGGAACGTAGACTGACCGGTAAATCAGGAGCTTTGCTCCCTTTTCACCACTACAGATTTAATTAATTAATTAAATTAAACATTTAATTGTTAAACGAGTATTATTACTGAAGACACTTTCACTACTTCTAATGTATTTCAGAAATTTAACCCCTCACTGCCCATATGGAAGCAAATAAAGGTTAAACAGTACAGGTCCTTCATAGTTTACTTTAGTCTACAGCAATAATATCAGCTACACTAAAACTCCCTGAGTCATTTTTCAGTATTTTATTCAACACGTTTATGAGTGAAGTCTGTAATATGCTGAGGACGAAATCCGGCTGGAAACATGTCCAAGCAGTTGTAAAAAAGCAGTTGTAAACAAGTTGAGCATTTCTCATTTTTATTGTTATTAAATAAGTTTTCTGCCACTTTAGGGACCAAACTGTTCAAGAGAATAAGGTTAGCTGTAGTCCAGCTGAGTCAGTCACACTAGTTGATGTTTTGTGATGATGTCACCCTTTCAGAGGTCAGAGGTCATGTTTCAGCAAAATGAACTCGGTCCGCAAACGCCTCAAACTCTCCTCACCCACACCTGCCATTGTCAGGAGTGCCAGACCACCTAGCTCCACTCATCAGCTCCTCCCCCATGATGAGGAAGAGGAGGACGAAGGTTACCTGCTGGTGGAGGAAGACACCACTGACTCCAGCCTCATCATCACCATGGGTAACCCTCACACACCTAATGAGGTCACCTGACATTAAAACAGGACAATGCTCTTGAGTGTATAAATGACCTTCCTCTGTCATCGTCTCCTCCTCCTCCTCTGTCTGCCAGAAAACAGTCAGAAGGAGGTGACGGTGGCGAGGAGGAGAGCTGTGAGAAGCAGGAAGAGGAAACTGACAGAGGAGGAGGGTGGAGCCTCAGAGAGCGAGGAGGAGGAGACTGGGGTTGCCATGGAGATTGACAGACAGCTGGACCAATCACTGGAAACAAAGTCCAAACAGCACAACCTGACAACAGTGAACGTCAGAAACATCATCCACGTGAGTTCATTCACTCAGACCAGGTGATCTCAGACCAGCTGGTCGCGGTCCAGATGAGTCATGAGTTGTTGGCGAATCCCATCAGAACACCACTTTAGTCATCGCTCCTTCCTACTGTCACTTTGATACCAACCTCCAATTGTCTCACCCAGCTGAGAAAACTGTGGCTCCCGTCACCAGGAAGGGACACATCAACTCTCACGTCTTCCGTCACATCCGGGTTAGCTAGCGTCCCACATACATCCTGCCTGGTTAGCCAGCGGCTCACTAACCCTACATCTGTTCACCAGATGAAGGATTTTAGGTTATCAGAGAAACCAGCTAAGCTAATGTTAACAGCAGCAACAATCTGACACACTGGACACTACAGACGTTAACTCTGGGTCAACGATGTCGTCTACGACATAACGTAACTAATGTTAAGTATGTGAACGCTGCATGTAGACACTTCCTGTTGTTCGTCTCTGTTTGGAGTCCAGCTGATTGGTCAAAGATGATCAGATACTGGCCGATAATCATAGAACACCTTAGGTGTTAGGAACCATTTGTCAACTGTGGGTTGGTTCTCTACAGGAACTCAACCAGCTGTCAGTCAACAGCGATTCTTCTTCTAGTGTATGATTGAGATTTGATTCATTGCAGTGGTCAACAAATAAACAAACAATCATTGTTATAGTTGTTTGTAATAAAGAGATCAAACATCTGTTTGTTGTATGAATTAACCTCTGACATACAGGAAGTGATCACCAACGAACACGTGGTGGCCATGATGAAAGCTGCCATCAACGAGACTGAGGCCGTCCCTGCATTTGTGAGTCTTTCATCCAATCAGACGCCTGGTTTGAATTCATTAGCATATAAATTAACCTGAACTCTATTGATGTGATGTCTTCTTTCCTTCAGGAGCCCAAAATGACTCGAGCCAAGTTTAAAGAAGTCGTGGAGAAAGGAGGGGTGAGACCGTCTGTCTGTCTGTCTATCTGTCTGTCTGTTCAGTTTTACACATCCCACAAGTCTCTCACACAGTCCAGGTTCATACAGTGAAACTGAACTAAAGCTGCTGTTTTCCTGATTAAACCTGAGCTCCGTCAGAAGCTAACAGTTTAAATATGTTTCAGTTTCCTCTGTTTGAACTTATAACCAAGGGTTCAAGTTTTGCTGCTTAAAGGAACAGTTCACCCAAATATGAAAATGTATCGTCCACAACACATTTCACATTTCCTAAAAACACTGAGCTTTCATCTTCAATGTTCAAATAACGTCTTTTCAACCAATTGAATATCACCGTACATATTTTGTTCTGTCGCCTGCTACGGTTAGCAGCAAGTAGTTGAGGAAAAAGAAAAGCATTTTCTATGAAATGATGTGTTTACCAGTTCTCCTCAGATTCTTGTCCTCCATGTCTCATCTGTCTTCTGACTGTTTCCTGTCAGATGATTGCAACCTGGAACATTTCCCCCATCAAGAAGACCAGTGATGTCAACAAGGTGAAGCTCAGACATTTAAAATAGGCTTTTATACATTTTACCAGTATTTTAGACATTTTTCACATTTATGAAATGTGTCTCAGGCTCCTCAGTTCATGGACATCCCTCTGGCTGAGGAAGACTCCTCTGATGAAGAGTACCGTCCTGATGAAGAAGACGAGGATGAGACGGCTGAAGATGTGAGGCTCCTCTCTGATTGGCTGCAGAACAGTTGGATTGGATATTGATGGGTGTGTGGATGTATGTATTGATTGATCGATATGTGTGTAGACGTTTCAGGAGAGTGACATGGAGAGCATAGCTTCGTCTCCCAGAGGGAGTCGACTGAACAGGGGGGAGGACGACAGCTGCAGTCCCTGGCAGGTAACTCACCTGTGGATGCGTCCACATGGTGGCGAGGGTCTGTGTGATGAGGTATTACCTGTACCTGTGTGTGTTCATACGTATTAGTACTATTAATGGTATTTACAGCAGCAGGTAACTGAAGCCAGTATACAGTTGTGTAACTGGTTTGATTTCTCATGCTCCATCCAGACTTCTCGGAGCTGCTCCAGGCGATTGAAGGCGGGGTCTGTTTCAATGGGACCTCCCCCTCCTCCTAAAATCCCGCCCCCTAAAGCAGTGACTGACAGCACCTTCCTGGAGAAGCTTCATGCTGTGGAGGAGGAGTTGGCTGTGTGTATGAAGCCTTACCAGGTGACCAACACTAACACCCACTGCTTAGAGCTTTTGGACCAGCTGGTAGAGCATAAAGACCAGTTGGTAGAGCATAAGGACCAGTTGATAGAGCTTTTGGACCAGTTGGTAGAGCTTTAGGACCAGTTGGTAGAGCATTAAGACCAGTTGGTAGAGCTTTAGGACCAGTTGGTAGAGCATAAGGACCAGTTGGTAGAGCATTAAGACCAGTTGGTAGAGCTTTAGGACCAGTTGGTAGAGCTTTAGGACCAGTTGGTAGAGCTTTAGGACCAGTTGATAGAGCATTAAGACCAGTTGGTAGAGCTTTAGGACCAGTTGGTAGAGCTTTAGGACCAGTTGGTAGAGCTTTAGGACCAGTTGATAGAGCATTAGGACCAGTTGGTAGAGCTTTAGGACCAGGTGGTAGAGCTTTAGGACCAGGTGGTAAAGCTTTAGGACCAACTGGTAGAGCTTTAGGACCAGTTGGTAGAGCTTTAGGACCAGCTGGTAGAGCTTTAGGACCAGTTGGTAAAGCTTTAGGACCAGTTGGTAAAGCTTTAGGACCAGTTGGTAAAGCTTTAGGACCAACTGGTAGAGCTTTAGGACCAGTTGGTAGAGCATTAAGACCAGTTGGTAGAGCTTTAGGACCAGTTGGTAAAGCTTTAGAACCAGTTGGTAGAGCTTTAGGACCAGTTGATAGAGCATTAAGACCAGTTGGTAGAGCTTTAGGACCAGTTGGTAGAGCTTTAGGACCAGGTGGTAGAGCTTTAGGACCAGGTGGTAAAGCTTTAGGACCAACTGGTAGAGCTTTAGGACCAGTTGGTAGAGCTTTAGGACCAGCTGGTAGAGCTTTAGGACCAGTTGGTAGAGCTTTAGGACCAGCTGGTAGAGCTTTAGGACCAGTTGGTAAAGCTTTAGGACCAGTTGGGGAGGTTTAGGACCAGTTGGGGAGGTTTACAGAGGGGAGACTAATATCATGAAAAATCACTCTTGTACTCCAGTGAATTTGGACAGACAGAAATAAATAACATTCTGTTTGTTTTATTGTTTATGTCAGTTGTCAGTAAATTGAACTGATTTTTGATTGTGTGTTTCAGCCTCTGTCGGAGTCGGAGGATGACGTGGGTCTGATGGCGTACCGGACTCGTTCCAAACGTCCCCTACGAGATGTCTCCCTGGGCCGTTTGGAGGCGGAGCTCCGAGCTCCTGACATCACACCGGACATGTACGACTCCAGCTCCACCCACGAGGACAGGGAATGGACTGATTGGCTGAGAGGCCTGATGACCTCAGAGATGGATAACGAAGGTGCGTTTGTATGGATGTGGGTTTAGGTGTAGTTCTGCCACACAGTATGACTCTCTATGTCTCTACCAGAGGAGTGTGATGATGAAGATGACCCGGAATATAACTTCCTGGCCGATGTCGATGAACCCGACCTGGAGGATTACCGTGACGACAAAGCTGTCCGTATCACCAGTCAGTATACTCTCTCACACACACACACATGATGAAGACCCATTTTATATGAAACCCACATGTTTGATAGATGTGATCATCGTGTGATGAACGTCATTTTGTTCAGGAGTTGTTTGTTGTCTGTCCTGCAGAGAAGGAGGTGAACGAACTGATGGAGGAGCTCTTTGAAACGGTGAGTCTCTCCCTCAGACTCTTCATCCTCATTGTAGATGTACGACATTTATTTTGGTAACTGTCGGACTAACAGCAGCAGGAAACCTGAATAAGATCATTAAATGATCACAACGTTGAGACACAGCAGGTTTACTCTGTAAACACTGTGAAGTAAATCAAGGTCTGTTGTCCAGATTTTGAGGGTCCTGAATATTTTTGGGAGGGTGTGGCCCAGGCAGGTTAGGCCCGTGCTTATGTTGCTAGCTCCCTTGTGAAACCAGCTAGCAAACCCAATGTCCAGGTGTGGGAGGAGGGTTCAGACCATCCTCTGATCGGTTTTCTACCCCTGTAGAAACAAAGAAAGGCCTCTGTTGGTAGGAAGTCTGTGAACACAGGGAGGTTTACTGGGTGTTTGGACCAGTTTAAAGTGGATTATGGAGCTAAAGCTGACAGATAGCATCCTGACGTATGTGTTTGGATGCTGTTGGTGGGATGGGGCTGCATGAAGAGACGGGGTCCTGCGTCTAACTAATCCCTCCAGACCATCTCCATCAGAAACACGGTCATTTATCTGTCCTTGGTCAAAGAAATGAAAGTTTGTATGAAAGAAAATACATCACAATGTATGGATTGATGATGATGTGTCTTTTTTTAACGATTCACAAAAATCAAAAAAAGAGAAACGACAATTTGTCACTTAAAAATAACCAGAAATGGCCGTGAACAGAACTCAGACCCAGACTGAGCTGGTAGACGGTTGACGTCCGGCTGGTCTGGGAGCTCTGGAGGTCATGGTGTTGCCTCTCCAAACTGACCAATCACAGCTCTAGTTGAGTCCATGTGGTGTCTGTAGCCTGTGGAGGAGTTTCATTAGCACTCAGTTATAAACTCAGCTCTGATGTTCTGATCCAGCTGAAAGAAGACCTTGTGGGACAGGAAGTGGACGATGAAGGCCACGAGGAAGAGGAGGAGCCACCCACTGCTCAAACACACACACCTGAGGAGCAACACAACATGTATGTAACACCCAACAACAGACGCATAAACACACTCACACTGTGCTGCTGACCCTCTGTTGTCGTCACAGACGACTGGGCGATGATGAGGTGGAGGACGGACCAATCACAGAGCTGCGTACAGTGAAGCAGCAGCTGGCGTTCATCAGGAAGAGGCAGCAGCTTGGCCTGCAGACACACACACTCTTTAACA
>CM075200.1:25500471-25507971 GCA_037577475.1 Chaunax sp. Z400
ACAGCTGATTGGTTTATTGTTTTTTGTTTGTTTGTTTGTTTGTTTTGCTTCAATATTTCACATAATAACAAAAATTAAAATCTTCATCGTTCCTCTCAGATCTCATCTCTCCTCAAGCCCCACCCTGACCTGCAGGAGGAATTCTGGGAGTTTTTCCAGCAGCTTCATGCCCAGTTAGCACCCATAGCAACCAGTTGTGACAACACGGAGATGGACTTCATGTCCCAGAATCCTCCTAACGGAGGCAGAGAGAGAGTCGACTGTCAGACGTCTGAAGAGAGCGAGACAGAAGAGGAGGAAGAGGAAGAGGGGGAGGAGGAGGAGGAGTCAGGGCGACACGTTTGTGCCAAAAACATCTCGATGACGTTGAATGGAGAGAAAATGGTCGTCTGGACGCGGTCAGAACCAAAACACATCAAACACAGTTTCTGTCTGTGATTGATACATTGCTAGCTAACACAGCTAGTTGTTAAGACTGACTGTTTCCTGTTTCAGTGAGGCGGACCGCGCCATCCTGACAGCCTGTCAGCAGAGAGGAGCCAATCAGAAAACATTCAGACATGTCTCCACCCAGCTGGGAAACAAGACCGCTCAACAGGTGAGAGGGGGCGGAGCTTCAGTTTCAAGGTAGAGATGCACACTTACTCTTCTGTAAATATTAATTAAAGGATGATTCCTCCGTTTCTTCCAGGTGAGGCTTCGTTTCCACGACCTGATGAACCTTTTCCACTCCGCCTTCCAAAAGTCCACTTCCTCTGAGAGCCAGCCAATCAGCACACAGCAAGCAAGTCTAGACTGAAGGCGGGCCAAATCCAGATCTGACCCCGATGTGATCTGGATCTGCTGCTACTGTGGAATCGATCCTGTGACATTTCAGTGACACTCAAACTGTGAATGAAACGTCGACTCTCCAAGGAGTCCAGGTTCTTCAGTCGGTTCCACAGATTCTCTCTGCCGTTCTAAAGGTCACTAATGTTTCATCTGTTAGAATCAGTCTGAATGTGTCTGGATCCATTCAGGATTTCTCTTCACAGATGTCTGAAGGTATTTTATTGGTTCAGTTGTTGTAGTTTCTTCCAGCATGGTTCTGGTTTGCTGGAGGTTTGAAGGAACCTGCAGCTCCTACAGGAGAACATCTGGACTTTCACCATTTAACTGATACTCAGTGTTTGTTTGTGACCTCAGAACTCTTTATTTATATTTATGATTATTTATTTTTTATTGATCTCCTCTGACTCCCCCAGTGAAGTGAGGTCACAGTGATGTCAGAATCAACAAGAATGAAGGAAACGCTAACAGATTCATGAGTCAGTGAGGACAGAATTCACATTTGTAATATACTTGAAAATTGCACTGAAAATGAAAATAAGAACAGTTATTGTTTTTATTTCTGCAGTTCTGAAACTGTTTGTGATACAGATCAATCCCATGATTCCTAGCGGCCTTATTCACACATTAATGAAGGTTGTTCTCTTATGTTTTTTTAGGAAATATTCATATTGAATAAGAATGAATGAAGGTCACCTGTTTGCTTTTATAAAACACTTTTACAGATTTTTCAAACAGCTCTGTCATTTTTCGTTTTTATTAACAGTTTGAAGCATTTTGACATTTAGGTTTGTTCAACTAAACAAACTTGTGTTTTCTTCAATTTGAAGTTATTTTCCTAAAGTTTGATACAAAACATGTCAGTCACCGATAAAATACAACAACACAAATAAAACAAAATAAACTTTAATAAGAAATCTGTAGCATCTGATGGTCGAAATAGCATAAAATACATAAAACCTGAACTACAAACACAATAAAGTATAATATAATAAAAATGTAATATAAGTATCTCACGACCTGACTTGTTATTATTATTATTGATGTTTTACAACCACTGACTTCAATGATGTAATAAAACATTAATTTTAATTAATTTAATTAAAATGGCTTTAAGAACAAATGGAGGATTATAAAATTAAAATGTTTATAACAACTTTTGTAAAGTATCACATTTTAATCCTGGAACATGAGAAAATGTCCGTGGGGACGTTTTCATTCCAGGCTCAAGGAATGTTTCTGATTGACAGGTAGGAGGACCAATGAGACGACAAAACACGTCACCTCTAACCTCTATGGACCATAGAGGTTAGAGGTGACGTGTTTTTTTTCCCAAAAAATGACGCTCTGCCGCTCTGATTGGTCCAATCAGAGCGTCAGAGCGGCATTTTTTTTTATACGTTTGCCCTTCATTTGACAGGTGGAGGGAAGGGAGATGAGATGAGTGCCGGAAACCGTAAATGTACCTTCATAATAAAATGATAACACTCCGTATGAATTAAAATAGATAATAAAATTCTTCAGTTGTGGGATTGAGAGTGAAAGATTAATATTTCCGTTAAAAATAGAAGTCTAGGACTTTGGACTTGGAAATATTTAAGATCTCTCACACATAAGTCTTTTATTTTGGAATCTTTGATCGGAAATGTTAGTTGTTTCGACTAGCTTCACTGTATAGTGTAGTCTCGGTCCTTAACGGCCACCGTCTCCCTCATAATTGATCATTTTCTCTTTAAAATCATTCATCATTTCTTTCCATAATGGCGGCCGCTGTCCGCCTCCTTCTAGCGTCCCACATACATCCTGCCTGGTTAGCCAGCGGCTCACTAACCCTACATCTGTTCACCAGATGAAGGATTTTAGGTTATCAGAGAAACCAGCTAAGCTAATGTTAACAGCAGCAACAATCTGACACACTGGACACTACAGACGTTAACTCTGGGTCAACGATGTCGTCTACGACATAACGTAACTAATGTTAAGTATGTGAACGCTGCATGTAGACACTTCCTGTTGTGTTCGTCTCTGTTTGGAGTCCAGCTGATTGGTCAAAGATGATCAGATACTGGCCGATAATCATAGAACACCTTAGGTGTTAGGAACCATTTGTCAACTGTGGGTTGGTTCTCTACAGGAACTCAACCAGCTGTCAGTCAACAGCGATTCTTCTTCTAGTGTATGATTGAGATTTGATTCATTGCAGTGGTCAACAAATAAACAAACAATCATTGTTATAGTTGTTTGTAATAAAGAGATCAAACATCTGTTTGTTGTATGAATTAACCTCTGACATACAGGAAGTGATCACCAACGAACACGTGGTGGCCATGATGAAAGCTGCCATCAACGAGACTGAGGCCGTCCCTGCATTTGTGAGTCTTTCATCCAATCAGACGCCTGGTTTGAATTCATTAGCATATAAATTAACCTGAACTCTATTGATGTGATGTCTTCTTTCCTTCAGGAGCCCAAAATGACTCGAGCCAAGTTTAAAGAAGTCGTGGAGAAAGGAGGGGTGAGACCGTCTGTCTGTCTGTCTATCTGTCTGTCTGTTCAGTTTTACACATCCCACAAGTCTCTCACACAGTCCAGGTTCATACAGTGAAACTGAACTAAAGCTGCTGTTTTCCTGATTAAACCTGAGCTCCGTCAGAAGCTAACAGTTTAAATATGTTTCAGTTTCCTCTGTTTGAACTTATAACCAAGGGTTCAAGTTTTGCTGCTTAAAGGAACAGTTCACCCAAATATGAAAATGTATCGTCCACAACACATTTCACATTTCCTAAAAACACTGAGCTTTCATCTTCAATGTTCAAATAACGTCTTTTCAACCAATTGAATATCACCGTACATATTTTGTTCTGTCGCCTGCTACGGTTAGCAGCAAGTAGTTGAGGAAAAAGAAAAGCATTTTCTATGAAATGATGTGTTTACCAGTTCTCCTCAGATTCTTGTCCTCCATGTCTCATCTGTCTTCTGACTGTTTCCTGTCAGATGATTGCAACCTGGAACATTTCCCCCATCAAGAAGACCAGTGAAGTCAACAAGGTGAAGCTCAGACATTTAAAATAGGCTTTTATACATTTTACCAGTATTTTAGACATTTTTCACATTTATGAAATGTGTCTCAGGCTCCTCAGTTCATGGACATCCCTCTGGCTGAGGAAGACTCCTCTGATGAAGAGTACCGTCCTGATGAAGAAGACGAGGATGAGACGGCTGAAGATGTGAGGCTCCTCTCTGATTGGCTGCAGAACAGTTGGATTGGATATTGATGGGTGTGTGGATGTATGTATTGATTGATCGATATGTGTGTAGACGTTTCAGGAGAGTGACATGGAGAGCATAGCTTCGTCTCCCAGAGGGAGTCGACTGAACAGGGGGGAGGACGACAGCTGCAGTCCCTGGCAGGTAACTCACCTGTGGATGCGTCCACATGGTGGCGAGGGTCTGTGTGATGAGGTATTACCTGTACCTGTGTGTGTTCATACGTATTAGTACTATTAATGGTATTTACAGCAGCAGGTAACTGAAGCCAGTATACAGTTGTGTAACTGGTTTGATTTCTCATGCTCCATCCAGACTTCTCGGAGCTGCTCCAGGCGATTGAAGGCGGGGTCTGTTTCAATGGGACCTCCCCCTCCTCCTAAAATCCCGCCCCCTAAAGCAGTGACTGACAGCACCTTCCTGGAGAAGCTTCATGCTGTGGAGGAGGAGTTGGCTGTGTGTATGAAGCCTTACCAGGTGACCAACACTAACACCCACTGCTTAGAGCTTTTGGACCAGCTGGTAGAGCATAAAGACCAGTTGGTAGAGCATAAGGACCAGTTGATAGAGCTTTTGGACCAGTTGGTAGAGCTTTAGGACCAGTTGGTAGAGCATTAAGACCAGTTGGTAGAGCTTTAGGACCAGTTGGTAGAGCATAAGGACCAGTTGGTAGAGCATTAAGACCAGTTGGTAGAGCTTTAGGACCAGTTGGTAGAGCTTTAGGACCAGTTGGTAGAGCTTTAGGACCAGTTGATAGAGCATTAAGACCAGTTGGTAGAGCTTTAGGACCAGTTGGTAGAGCTTTAGGACCAGTTGGTAGAGCTTTAGGACCAGTTGATAGAGCATTAGGACCAGTTGGTAGAGCTTTAGGACCAGGTGGTAGAGCTTTAGGACCAGGTGGTAAAGCTTTAGGACCAACTGGTAGAGCTTTAGGACCAGTTGGTAGAGCTTTAGGACCAGCTGGTAGAGCTTTAGGACCAGTTGGTAAAGCTTTAGGACCAGTTGGTAAAGCTTTAGGACCAGTTGGTAAAGCTTTAGGACCAACTGGTAGAGCTTTAGGACCAGTTGGTAGAGCATTAAGACCAGTTGGTAGAGCTTTAGGACCAGTTGGTAAAGCTTTAGAACCAGTTGGTAGAGCATTAGGACCAGTTGGTAGAGCTTTAGGACCAGGTGGTAGAGCTTTAGGACCAGGTGGTAAAGCTTTAGGACCAACTGGTAGAGCTTTAGGACCATTTGGTAGAGCTTTAGGACCAGTTGGTAAAGCTTTAGGACCAGTTGGTAAAGCTTTAGGACCAGTTGGTAAAGCTTTATGACCAGTTGGTAGAGCTTTAGGACCAGTTGATAGAGCATTAAGACCAGTTGATAGAGCATTAAGACCAGTTGGTAGAGCTTTAGGACCAGTTGGTAGAGCTTTAGGACCAGGTGGTAGAGCTTTAGGACCAGGTGGTAGAGCTTTAGGACCAACTGGTAGAGCTTTAGGACCAGTTGGTAGAGCTTTAGGACCAGCTGGTAGAGCTTTAGGACCAGTTGGTAGAGCTTTAGGACCAGCTGGTAGAGCTTTAGGACCAGTTGGTAAAGCTTTAGGACCAGTTGGGGAGGTTTAGGACCAGTTGGGGAGGTTTACAGAGGGGAGACTAATATCATGAAAAATCACTCTTGTACTCCAGTGAATTTGGACAGACAGAAATAAATAACATTCTGTTTGTTTTATTGTTTATGTCAGTTGTCAGTAAATTGAACTGATTTTTGATTGTGTGTTTCAGCCTCTGTCGGAGTCGGAGGATGACGTGGGTCTGATGGCGTACCGGACTCGTTCCAAACGTCCCCTACGAGATGTCTCCCTGGGCCGTTTGGAGGCGGAGCTCCGAGCTCCTGACATCACACCGGACATGTACGACTCCAGCTCCACCCACGAGGACAGGGAATGGACTGATTGGCTGAGTCCTGCAGAGAAGGAGGTGAACGAACTGATGGAGGAGCTCTTTGAAACGGTGAGTCTCTCCCTCAGACTCTTCATCCTCATTGTAGATGTACGACATTTATTTTGGTAACTGTCGGACTAACAGCAGCAGGAAACCTGAATAAGATCATTAAATGATCACAACGTTGAGACACAGCAGGTTTACTCTGTAAACACTGTGAAGTAAATCAAGGTCTGTTGTCCAGATTTTGAGGGTCCTGAATATTTTTGGGAGGGTGTGGCCCAGGCAGGTTAGGCCCGTGCTTATGTTGCTAGCTCCCTTGTGAAACCAGCTAGCAAACCCAATGTCCAGGTGTGGGAGGAGGGTTCAGACCATCCTCTGATCGGTTTTCTACCCCTGTAGAAACAAAGAAAGGCCTCTGTTGGTAGGAAGTCTGTGAACACAGGGAGGTTTACTGGGTGTTTGGACCAGTTTAAAGTGGATTATGGAGCTAAAGCTGACAGATAGCATCCTGACGTATGTGTTTGGATGCTGTTGGTGGGATGGGGCTGCATGAAGAGACGGGGTCCTGCGTCTAACTAATCCCTCCAGACCATCTCCATCAGAAACACGGTCATTTATCTGTCCTTGGTCAAAGAAATGAAAGTTTGTATGAAAGAAAATACATCACAATGTATGGATTGATGATGATGTGTCTTTTTTTAACGATTCACAAAAATCAAAAAAAGAGAAACGACAATTTGTCACTTAAAAATAACCAGAAATGGCCGTGAACAGAACTCAGACCCAGACTGAGCTGGTAGACGGTTGACGTCCGGCTGGTCTGGGAGCTCTGGAGGTCATGGTGTTGCCTCTCCAAACTGACCAATCACAGCTCTAGTTGAGTCCATGTGGTGTCTGTAGCCTGTGGAGGAGTTTCATTAGCACTCAGTTATAAACTCAGCTCTGATGTTCTGATCCAGCTGAAAGAAGACCTTGTGGGACAGGAAGTGGACGATGAAGGCCACGAGGAAGAGGAGGAGCCACCCACTGCTCAAACACACACACCTGAGGAGCAACACAACATGTATGTAACACCCAACAACAGACGCATAAACACACTCACACTGTGCTGCTGACCCTCTGTTGTCGTCACAGACGACTGGGCGATGATGAGGTGGAGGACGGACCAATCACAGAGCTGCGTACAGTGAAGCAGCAGCTGGCGTTCATCAGGAAGAGGCAGCAGCTTGGCCTGCAGACACACACACTCTTTAACACACACAGTCCAGAACCGCACACACTGAAGCTGGACCGACGTCAGAGGAACCGACTGCAGCAGCAGATCCAACAGGTACAAACAGGTCAAACCTAAATGGAATCCAGCCCAAAGATGTTCTCTCAGCTCTGTCCACCAGGACTAACAGATTTCTAGGAGAAACATCCAATAATACTCTGTCTCTGTGTTTGTCAGCACGTCCAGCTGTTGACTCAGATTCACCTG